>JARJLU010002618.1:26229-60515 GCA_030272975.1 Sparidentex hasta | reverse complement strand
ATATATATATATATATATATATATATATATATATATATATATATATATATATATACTCTGTTATATTACACAGTGGAACAGTAGAAATACACTCTGAGTACTTTTACATTTGATCCTTTGAGCATGACACACCTGATGTGATAGCTAATAACTCATTTGAAATCACAGTTCAAATCACTTTGAGTTCTGCAAAATGGCATAATTCACTATTTTCAGTTGGAAAATGCATTTTTGCATGTGCTGGTGAATGTGATGTAGCTTCCTAAGTGCCCACTGAGAAAGAATAAAGCCAATATATTCATTATATGCTGTTTTGCCATTTGGATAAAACAATAAAAAATATACGAAATGTTGTCAAATTGAACAGGTATGGACAAAGGGAAGAAAACCTCAATGGGACTATATCGCTCTCTCTGGCACATTAAAGAGACAGTCATTGAAAGATGTTACTTTCCACACTCTATCTCACACCTGAAACACAGCAGCTCATGCATTATTCATGACTGCAGTGAGTGAATGAAAGGGATGCTGCTTTAAGCATCCAGGAGCCATTCCCTGCAGTCATTCTTTGAGTTAAAGAGCAGAAAAAAGCCTCGACGCTCATTTTTACATAAGAAGACAATCCGACGTTAACGTCTTTTTCAATGTGATGGCGACAAAGTCGTTTGACAGACGTTACTTTATAAATACACGCTGGCCCCAGCGAGGAGCCGCAACTCCACAGCACATGCAGGATGTGCCCCAGTTTTCACAGCAGCACATGTACGCATGCATGTGTGTGTGCGTGTGTGTGGGTGTGTGACATCAATACGTCAGAGGGGTACTTTCATCATGTGTTCGGCGGAGGAGCTCTGATGGGGATCAGTTGAAAGTGGCAATGCTAGAGTGAGCAAGAGACAGGCGTGTTGCTGAACCTGATGAGCGGTGAGCCCGAGGTGGCATTAATCTCACCACGAAATGCTACCCGCTGCTGACAGCGGCGGCGGCGGTAACATCTGACAGGTGCTAATTGGCAATCACAGCCCTATAGGCTCAATAATGCACTTTCTCACACCTTTCGCTGAGTCTTTATCCTCCAGCGAATGACAGATCAAATTAAAACACTGTTTTACTACTATCCCTTCTCATGACAGAAAAAAAGGAATGAAAACAAAATTAACACAAAAATTAACCATAAAGTCACAAGAGAAATTAAATGTGATATGTGATCGTATATTAAAAAGAGAGGAAATCATAACATCTACCTTTGTCCTGAATTCATTCATAATGCTTCAGAATAAAAGAAATTATTACAACACTGCACTTCACTCTCTATTGGGCAAATCATGAACAAAATGCCCCTGCACCATGAAGAGCCTACCATGGCAAGTTATTAGGTTTAAAAGCACCTTTTCAAGACAGCCCTGCTAATACAACGAAACAACACTACTTTTTTTCTGTAAAGGCATTAAAACTACACAGACACAGTTTTATCCCTTAAAGGTTATCTGTGGAATGTCTGTGCTGTGCTGGAAGCTGGTTGTTAGTTTACACTCACATCCTATTGGACTATCCATCCATGGGCTTCTATAGGCAACAGAGAGAGACTGGGGAGGCCTCGTTTTTCATGTCAAGTTACAATCTGCTCAAATATGCCCAATAAAAAATTGATTAATAAATGTAAATTGATAAAAAATTAAGTAGAGCCACTGTGAGGTGAAGCAATATTTTACCTTGCTTCATTCACACACAATTAACTATTTCAGAACTTTCAGTGTTCAAATCAGTTCTCGTACCAACAGCAACAGTGTTAGCAGGAGCTTGCTAGCAAGCAACATGTGCAGGGATTTTCCCTGATCAATCAGAAGTGAAACACGTGAAACATGGCAACCACAGTATCTTTCTGTTATATTAAAGTACAAAATGCCTCCTTTTGTCTTTCTTGTCATCAATATTAAAGACATGTGAGGTCAATCATGGTCTTGACTAATAATATTCAGGATCAGTCATATATATATATATATATTTTTTTTTTAGCTTTTTGTAACACCGGAAAATATCCATATTGTCATAAGGCACGGTACAGTGCAGCATAATTTGCTGTCAGTTACCAGGAGTTGTTTTCCACTGTGGTTTCATGTAATGCTGATGATGCAAGATGACAGTCGCTAAAACTGTCTAGTGAATGACTTACATGTCAGTCCAAATGACTTAATGTGTATTCCTCTGGGCCCTTTTGTAAAATGCCAGTCTGAACATGAACTGGACCAGAACTAAAGGCAACGATGTGTCTTTGTACCAAATTATCTTTAGTACAGATGACAAATAGTCCTCAATATATTTGAAAGCCTTTATTGTCCAAATAAATAGGAAAGAGACTGAAATGCTCTGACTGTGGAGTTCCACAAGGTCAGTGCTATTGACCATATTTACATATTTACACGGTGGCCATTTTCCTCTGACATCACAGTGGGAAGCTCAAATGCTGTTATAAAAAGCACATCATTCACTACTGTTCCAGGTTGTGACATGATAATGTTAGGGACCCTGACAAACCTTTTGCAATTCACTGCTCCCTGACTCATCAGCAACTGGCAAGACAAGGATAATAAAAATCCAGATGGATACTGGGCCATACAGTATGCTGTTAGACAAAACATCATTTTTGGTTACCCATTAAATTCTGTTAGACAACAGCTAACATTATCATTCAACATCTTACTAGCTAGGGTTACAATTTGATAGTGTCACAAAATACAATAGAAAAGGCATCCATTTTGAAATGTAAAAATCTTGGACTCTATGTAATCAAGCTTTTAATGTAGGCTAACGTAACATAATGCAATGTGAAGCAGGCTTTGCCAGCCACTCTGTCTCAGACAAAACACTCACTAGTGCTTGTAAATACTTTAATGTTGCAATTTGCATGACTATTACTGAGAGATGGGATTTAGTGTGCAGAGTGTCACATTATGTTACTGACTTGCCAGGATGTTTCTGAGTTGGCTAACACTGCAAGCTTACAAACATCCTTCACGTTCTATGTCCAGGCTTGCAGAAATGTGTCCAAGATGAGCGCTGACAAGTCTTTTCACTATCCATTGTCTTTTCAGTATGATGTGTCATGGTGACAATATATGAGATTCTCTATGTCTACATGACTTACAGACTGAAACAAAGCAGTATGACACTATCCAGCAGCATTTCATCTTTCCATCCGGGCTTGACATCAGAGGAAAATGGTAACCAGGTGAATATGGTCTATACCAGTGGTTCCCAAACTTTTTTCTTGAAGCCCCCTTGCCTGTGTCCAAGACAAGCCAGGCCCCCCTAACCCCAACCCGCATAAACTAAAATAATAAAGTGATTAATTACAAACTTATATTTGCAAAAGTAAACAACAGTTGCAGGTTTTTGCTCTTATTCTCTGTGTTATAGATACATTTCTTCCTTTTTGTGTCATCAGGGGTATCACACACAAACACACACACACACACAACTACATGCACAGTTTAATTTTTGAACAGAATAGGCCTACCTCATGGGGTGCTGGTGATAAACAGCTAAATGAATTTAAATGTGGACCAAAAATATATTTCAATTTGGATTATACAGAGTTTTGATTATCCAGTTGGGTGTGTTATTGTGATTTTATGAATTTAATGTGCACAAATAGAATTTCGGTAACCTCACAACCTCAGGGCAGACGAAGTTGTGCACACCCCTTGCGATCTCTGGTGCCCCCCTAGGGGGGGCCCAGACCCCAGGTTGTGAACCACTGGTCTATGCAGTCTTACAGTTCTTTGTAAGTAGTTACAAAATAATCTGTATTCGGATTACATTTTTGTTGTGATGAATAAAGAAACATGTTACTTTTGCAATTCAAGGAATCCGTTATTTATTTAGTTTTCTGTAACAGTAATCCGCTTAACGTATGGAACGGTCCTTACCCATAGAGGAACTGACCGTCAGACACACTTTTTGAAAAACCTCTCCTTTATTATAATGACTACTGTGGACTACAGTCAAGTAGAGAGAACAGAACACTGGCTGGATGAGTCTATGCGTTTTAAAAGCCCAAATGCACTTATAGTTTGTTTGTAGGAAGAAAAAAAAAGCCCATGCACTGTCATTGTATGCTTGCTTTTATCTTTTCTATGGAAGCACCCACAGTTTATCAGTTCATAAGGAAACATCATATACTGGCTAGAAGAGCCCGTGTTGTATTGTTGTCATTGAAACAGCTGTGCCTAATTCTGTACGCTGAGTTCTCTGTCAGATTGTTAGCAAAATAAAGAGCTGTAAATGTTATCTTGTAAAGAAGTCTTCAAAATGACAGTAGAGACAGTACATTCAGAGGTACATGTACAGTTGTACACAATATAACCAAGATACACAACCAGTCACAAAGGGGTTTACCTTAATGTTTTGTAATAAATAAACTCTACTCAGAGTAGATAATGCAGAAACGTAACAATCTACTTTTTAATGACAGTAATGTTGTAACATAATGAGTTACTTTTAAACGTGATATTACTGAACATGAGGTCTATGGCACTGGAATTTAGCTAGCTAGTTTATTGTTAGCTGCAGCTGATGAGAATACCAGGTATACCAGATATGGTCAAACTGAGCTGTGACTTAGTGTGTTATAATTTGTGTGATACTTAATATGACAGCTGTTACTTAATAAATCATCTGCTGAAATAATACATATAAATGTGACTATACTAAAATGTCAGTAAGCTTTGGGATACATTTTTATGTATTAAGACAGTATGGACACTGTGCTGTAATTTATGTTAGGCTAATGTCATGGCCAACAGTTGCATTCTGATCAATTTTTTGCTTGAGGTGGAGCGTGGTCAGTGGCTATGGATGCTAGGGGAAGGTGCAGCAAGCCTGGCAGAATTGTACATTTAGAGTTTTAGTGTTTTATTGTCTAAACGCCTACAGCAGTTCTACTCCTGCAAGAGAAAACTGTCATGGAGCCAGTGTGATTGATAGACGTACCTCTTCTGGAAGGCTAACGACCAAGCCATTCTCTGCCTGGCCCACCAGCGCCTGGAGGAAATACTCGCTGCAGGCGGCCAGCACGGCCCGGTGCCCACGGAACTCCTTGCCCTCCACCAGGACAGTCACATCGCACAGGATATCCTGCTTCCGCTGGTCGTTGAGGCAGAGGAGGATATTGGTACAATGAACTGTCGACTCATACACATACATGGGGGCTTCAGGCTTCTCATCCACGGACATTCCGCTCACGCCCTGGAAATAGAAACACAACAGAGGGGGGTCAGCTTACAGCCGAACCCAGCGAGCACATACCGCAGGGCTGACATCAGCCCCGACGGTCTGCTGCAGCCAGCCTCATGATTCAACACATACAAGCCTGACTGACTGCTGCTCTCTTCACATGCTCACTCCTATGACATTCAAAAGCCAGCAGAATTTTGTTGTGCATTCCCCGGCTCAGTGTCGACCCACACAAAACATTTGTATATGACTAACAAAGGACTGACTTTGAGAGTAGTCCACACATTTCCACTTACACACTTACCCTTGAACATTCAAATCACATGCTCAAAAAAACCCAGGTAATGACATCAAAGTGATAAAAACAGACAGGAAACCCTTTATTTAAAGGCCAATCGCATTTAAATCAAAGGTAGACAAGAAGGTCCAGAGTAAAGTGTGCTGTATCTTGTGCTTTAGAGGTCCACATGTGTTTGTAATCTAAGAAGGACTCACTGTAAAGGTATGCTGAGTGGCTTGGACACACTCTGCAAGAGAATATCAGCTGCACAGTTCTTCACAGGTTCTTCACAGGATACAAATGTCACAAGATTGATTTTAAGCTATGGAAACAGTTACAGAAGTTCTGTATAATATGGGCACAAAAAACTGTATATGTGCAACTTCAAAAGAGAACCCTACTGCCACATTAATTATTACCATAGGCTTTTAAGATGTATCAAGACCAACCAACAATAAATACAAAATCTCCAGCTCAATCAGCCTGAAGGACAGTGGGTCAAAAGTGAAGGTATTAATGCAATATATAATACACAGCCTGTCATTGCTGTTGTCTATCAAACCAACAAACATCTGCGTGTTTGCGTGTTGTGTGGGTAGGGTGGGTAGAGTTGTGTGCAGAGCCAGACCTCCTGGAAGAATAAACACCCAGAGTCACGTTAAATTGTGCTCTGATTCGGAGCCATATACTGGCAGAGAGCTCAGAGAGGGATGTATCACTGTATCGCTGCTGTTATCGACCTGACTGCAGCAGTTGTCTTTGTATGGGACCTCCACTGTCTGGTGTTTATGTGCTTACGTTAACTGATGACTGTAGGCATTGTGTATTTTATTCATGAACGTAACGGTTACAGAGAGGAGAGAGGAAAAGAAGAAAGTGCACCAAATCTCCTGTGGGTGCTGAGTTTAGTGAGAGGTTGACCTGAGTTATAAACCCACAGACACTAGCCCTTTTTAGAACGCTGTCATCTCTGAGCATCTTCCCACAGCATCCTATCTCTCTGGTGTATTACAATAAATAATATCTCATTAAAAAGTGTTATGTTGTACTCTGGCTTCAGCTTTATTGCCTGGCTGCAGTCACGGGTCTTGGATGATGAGGAATTAAAGGACCCACAGTAAGAGTAAAGTTCTGAACTTGTGTTGTTCTTAAGTTACTGTGTGCTGTTTCATTGAATGAAAGCACTTTTTCTTTTAAAAGCAATGCCTAGACACGGGGTGACTTTGTCCCTTTGTCCCAGTTTTACAAAGTGCAGCAAATTTGATGTTCTCGGAAAAGTTCAGTTTCTTTAATTGGCAGGCAAATGTAGTAAATGTGATTACACTCAGAACACATCCTCATTCTGAATGGCATTGTTTATAATTCAGTTTCTCCTCCTTATGATTGGAGGGGAAATAATCTGAAATGCTGGGTGTATACATTGTGCTGCATTTGATTGACAGCTCATGGGTCATAGGAGCTCCATATATATGAAATTGTAAATTGAGTTTTTCCCAAACTGGTGTCTTTTTAAATACATTTTTGTGTAAATAAATTAAAAAACACTTTCACTTCCTGGTGTTAGCAATGACTAAATAACCACAAGAAGCAAATAAAGCTCTTACTGACTGGTGAAAATGCTTAAGACGAGAAGAAGTGTTGAGTGGAGAAGAGCTAGAATTCCTTCAGTAAACCCAATAAATACACTCGACAGAGACGAGGTCCACACACAATATTTTCACCCAGCACCCAGGATTCTCAGAGTGGAAAGAGAGTGTGTGTGTGAGTGTGTGTATGAAATGGTGCAAGTGTTGCTACTACTTTAAATGTGAAAATGGCGACTGACGGCCGTCTTCACCTTGCAAATAGAACTAGCTCCCATCTTGTGAAAATGGGAGCCTATCGCTGTGTGAATGGAAAGGGACAGGATGGAAATGCAGTGAAGGAGAGCTCTCCACGCTGCAGCTGATCAGATGAGACTGTGATCACGGGCTGTGGTTACAGGGGCAATCAATCCAGTTGACAGGTCTCACAAAAACACATGAGTGCTGAATGAAATCATTGGATAAGACGTTGTTTGTTTCAATGTGCCACAGTAAGCAATCATACCACGGCCTATGAAAAAAACTGCATCCAGTGTTCAGCAGGATCATTGCATAAATGCTATTCTGTTGACTTGAACCAACAATTTCATCAGGATGTAGAGCTGGAGATATACTCTGATGGGTAGAATCCTAACCCTGTGGAATTACAAGGCTGCAGGTTAACGCTCGGATACTCAACCCAAACCAATTGGGACCTGATGGATCCCAACAGGCAGGATTGGGATAGGGGCTGACAAACATTTAGAAATGATGTCCGTGGTCACTAACATCTATTGACATTGCTTTCAAGTTCTTTTTGTGAAATGATAGATAAATTAATAACTGGTGTAAAAATAAGTGATATTAATTTGTGCAAGTGACAATGCTTGGAATGTTTTGTTGTTGTTGTTTCTTAATGTTTAATTTTTCATACATCTATGTGTAGAACAATGTAGTCATCTACACTGTACATGTCTAATGTCAGGGTTAACAGACAGGCTGTAGGCTAACCATGATAACGACTTCTGTACGTGACGAGGTAACGGATGTCAAGTTTGGGTCCAGCCTAGTTACGACTCTTTCAGACTAGGTCAGATTTGGAAATGAAAAATAAGTCCTGTACTGATTATTGGATAAATGCGTCACCTTGTTCAATTCTCAAACCATTCTCATGACCACCAGTGTAGGCCAGGTATTGCAGATGGATATGCAAATGATTCAGGAAATGCATTGCCCTATACCTCATATTTATGAAGTCAACAGATTTAAACAGTTGACAGCATTTTTTGAACAATCAGCGCCTTTGAAAACCAGAAGCGCAGACTAACCACAGCCCAGCGAGTGGTTTATTTCTCCAGTTGGGTGCAAGAAGAGATCATGTTGATGTCTCAGCATAAGAGAGCAGTCAATCAATCTCGATCTGCTGTATAGCCCACTAGAGGTGACGTCTGACACAGGCAAATGCATACTGAGCGTAGACCACAATGAGGGAAGTGAAAATTGTGGGCTGGCTTTGCGAGGCTGCACTGAGCCATGAATTGCGTTTAAGCCATTTGTAGATTATGTTGTTTACCTGTGACAGAGTCACAGTGATGACTGGACTGGAGCAATCTACTGCGAGAACAAACAGTCTGCTGTGGGGGCTGTTTTGGAAAGTAAGTCCAGACTCTCTTGTGGTTCTGGCTGGTCCAACTCTTGTATAGTTTGCTTATTTCCACCAAACATTTCTCAGTTAGCTTCCTTGGTCTTCCAAGAATAATGTTTCCAGATGCGGTTGCGAGGTTCACAACACTCCAAACATGCTATTTCTACCATGGAATGCACATTTGCCTCACTTGGACTTCGGATGGTTTGTTGCAGTGGAAGTAAAATGCAAGGATGACACAAACACACACACACATGCACACACAAATACAGTGCAAGCATATTCACAAACACACATCCTTATCCAGACAGACACATACCCAGACACACACACATACACACACACACACCGCAAAATAGCAGGTTGTGGCAGAATTCTAGAAGTGCTGATGGATGCAAAAGATTTCCTATTTCTTTCTTTCTTTTTTTTATTTTTATTCCAGGGTCAGTTGTTGACGGCAGCTCTTTCTGCTACACTTACACATACGCAACCTTCTCTGGAGCTGCTACCATTTCTGTGTAGATCAAAAGCGCAGCGGGATGGTGATGAGAGGGCTCCTGCTGTGGTCGGAGCTGACTTCAGGGCTCACCGGTGGATGCTCCTGCAGCGAGCATGCACATCTGAGGGAGGCTGATGAAGACTAATGTGGCTTGAGACCTGTTAGCTCTGCACTACAGATTATAGCAATTATGTATGTGGAGCTACGGCGCACTGCTTCAGTTGTGTGTGTAGAGCAGCCCACACACTGCTGTACCGTGCAAGAGGTGCATCAGAGAGGAGCTGCAGGTAACATCCTGTACTAAACAATGCTATCATTATGTTCACTTGACACTATCACAGCTGACTGTGCCTGCTGTTACCTCACCATTGTCAGATTGATTTCTCACTAACACATGGTTATACCACCATACAGTCACACAGCAAGGTGTTTTGTCCACATCATAAAGATTTCTCTGTAACTTCTTTGTATTTGTGTCTCTAGTGATGTTCTCACTGCAGAAAGGTTTCCTCTGTGAAGATGTGACTGTAGCTTCAATGTACCAAACTGTCACACAATAGATTTATTCCATCTATTCAATCTATTGCTGCATTTTTAATCAACATTGAATTAGTTGCTCTTTTTCTCCCTCTCATATATTTGTTTTAAGTACAGAGCTGGAGACAGGATGTGGTTAGCCTCACTTTGTATAAAGATTGGAGCTAGAATCAGCTAGCTAGCTCTGTCCAAAGTACAAAAAACACCTCTGAAGCTCACTGAACATTTTATATCTCATTTGTTTTACTTCAAAACAAACTGAACTGGGAAGATGACATTGGTTTTAGGAATAAGTGGTGTGCTTAGTCTTTATGCTAAGCTAGGCTAATCCCATCCTGACTCCAGGTCTGTATTTAATACACAAATGTTTTTGATAGAAATCTTCTCACCTAATTCTTGGAAAAACAGTACATGAGCATTTTCCCCAACATGTTGATATATTCCTTTGCAAAGAACAGTTCACCCAAAAATGAATCCTGTTGCAGCGTTCTCCTCAACAACTGATGTAGCTGGGAACTGAAATCATCACTCAATCTCTATTTGTACAGCACACATTCACAACAACAATAGTTATCTCATGACACTTTCAAGTGGAGTGGGTCCAAGGTGGAATATTCACTGTAGCCGCTAAGCTAACTGTACTAGAGCGCATCCTGACTGGAGTGGAGGCACAACTTCATGTAAAGAAGAAAAATAACATCTTTTCAAATCAATTTGAGACTTGGAGCCACTGTTACTGAAACAAGGCCCTGTCTCCCTCACTTGTCTAGCAAAATGCTGCAACTCTGTTTTACTGTGAAGCTCCAGAAATGTTCTGTGGACAATGAAACTTCAACTTACTTTCCACCGGCATGAAGGTGAGGAGATAATAACATTTTCAGCCTTGGTAAACCAAATAAGACATAAAAAACGCCCATGACACTTCCCCCCAGGGCCCAAGATTATAAAAGCTCACATGATTTCGTGTATCATTTAATCGGCAATGCAGCCACGCTTTCTTTTTTTTTTGTTGGTTAACAGCTGGTCACAGGTGCCACTGATTATCTCCATGGAAACACAGCTGAGATACGTTATTTTTATGTGGAGAGAGAAAATAAGACTGGACTCATTCAAACCAAGCAAACACAAGTATTAAGAGACGAAAAACCACATTTATGTGTTGAGCAGGATGTTTGAGTCAGCTTTGGCCTGACTTTCATATGACGTGGTCTCAGTTTGGGGACTTTTAAGTAGGAGGGGTGGGAGGGTGGGGTGGTAATGTGTGAGTGTGTCATAATGTGCTCTGTGGTGTGTGTCGTCGCCCTCTCTGGGTCTCAGCAGAATGATGTGCAGGGTGTGTGGAAAAAAGAGGTGGGTCATGAAATAAAGAAGTGCACATCTTTGTGTACATCTACAGCACTGTGCGAGGCTAAATAAACAAGGCAAGTTTCTTTTCAAGATTCTGGAAATAGCAGCTGACAAAACAATCTTCACTCAAGTCAATTAATCATTCTATAATACAAAAATGTTGAAACGCAACTTGTGTCTTTATGCTACACAGTAAAAAAACGTTGTTTTTTTTTATGGTGAAGAAAGGAGGATGAGTTTAGGATTCTGAGGAAAGCCTGAAGACAGAAGCTATATACTACCCTTTCCTTTGCCTGATAGCTGGATGCGATGGCAGCACATGTAGAAGTAGCAGCCAACAGCTCTCTAAAATGCTGCTTCATTTTTGTTTAATTTAATATTTTTTTCGACTTTTGCTGCGTGAACACACTTTACTTATGACAGAAATACACCCATCAACATCTGAAAAGGAAGTGTGGGGTTTGGATTGAGCAGCAGACCGTGAGACACTCTCTGTCAACAGCATCTCCCTCCCAGCCAGTCAGACCAGCAGGACCAAAAGTCAGTTATCCATGCAATCGACCCAGGGTCAGAGCTAAGCTAACGTTTGTCATAAGATTCCGTCTTAAATTCTATTCTTTCCGTCACTCTTTGATATAATAACATGTTGTTTTCCATCGTTTCCTGATAGATTAGTGCCACAATCAATCAGGATGGAGCAGAATAAGGACCGCAGGTACATGCACACCTGCTGTAAGTGATGAGTCGTTGCATATAACAAACACACGGGGGGTAAAGAACAACTTCAACTAGGACAACAGTTTTAAAATCCCTCAAGTTATTGGAATGATTTGTCTAATGGGACATATCCAAGGCATGAAAAAATACCAATGCAGCCTGTGGCTCCTTATAATAAACAAGGTTAGTTTTGACTGCTGCTGCTATAGTGTAATAACATTATCCACTGAGCCAGTAGAGTCAGAGTGAGACTAACATGAACACTGTGTCACTGTGCACAATTAGAGGGGAGGACTCCTGCCAGATGACTGTAATTACACTGAGGATGAACATGGTTTTAATTGGAATTATCAAATTAGGCCATAGCAACAAATGCCCTTGGAGCTGCGCAAGGTGGCAAATGTCAGTATGTAAGGTGATTATGATGATGCATAGGTAAATGAAAGCCCTAATCTGGGGTGTATCTTACCATGTCAATTTCAAATGAAAATCAAATGTCTGCTTCAAGGCAGTGTCTGCAAGTAAAAAAGATGCAACCATTATATTTTGTGTTTGAAAGTAACATGCAGATCATATTTTTGGAGGGGTTTCATTTCCTCAAGTGAAACTTCCTGCTTCCCCACACCCCAAAATGAGTTTCTGTGGCAGTGTTGGTCAGTGTGATAGTATCTCTATTCATCAGTCTGCACGGCAGCTTTTAATACTTTGATCTTCAGCAAGATATAATAATACACTACTTTTGTTATTAGTAATCTTGGTCCCCAGAGGATGATTGATAATAACTTTGGTGACAGCCTGCCCTTTTCATCTTGTCAAAACCACATTTATGTTTGACCAACACTTACATCCATGACAGGAAGTGATAGGAAGTGCCTGAATGCTCGGTATAAAGCCATTAGGGCTGCATGATATTGATGAAATTATTTGACAGATGCAATAAGATTTATGATTAGTTGGTATGTCAAAATTTTCATCAAAAAGTTCACTTGTAATAAGAATTGGTAATGTTTTCCAGAATTCAGAATTGGTCATGTGAAGCTTTTGAACCTGATCCAAGGTTTTCACTTTACAACTGACGTCTGACTGTTCTGCTGTGTCTTAATTTGATTACCTGGTTATCTATGAGTTAACATGACTCTACGACCTCTGTGACTTATGAAACCATTGCAGAACCCATTGAAAACCAATAAAGTGCACTGTCATCAAGACTAAAAGCAACACTGTTTTTGTAGTTCCTTATTTTTTTCTCCATCATATTAAATGTGTTTTTCATATGTAACTCTTGGTATTACAGAAAAAAAGCATGCAGCTCAGGCAGTACGTACATTCAGAGAACCATCCTAACCAGAGCCACCCTTCAGCCAACACAGTTAAATCACAGATAAATCATTGCTAAAGCAAAGGCCATTCTTAGTAAGCGGAAGGAAGGATGACTTGTCTCTTCATCGCAACAAGCAAACTGTAACTTAGGAAGTAACTGAGTCATACATTTAAAAGCTGAAGTGACTTGCAACACAAAAATCAGCAAAGAGTGGTGAACATTCATTTAAATAAACGACGTCTGTGGTGTTTTGTATCAAAATAAGCAACACAATATTCCTGGAGTCAATTCCTCCACTTACTGTAAGATTGTAAGACAACATTGAGGGTGAGGTGCTTTCCAGTCCAACCACTGTAAGATCACTAACATCCATGGTGAAGGCTCCTTCACACCGCTGATAAGGTAAACAGCCTTTCAGAAGGTCACTGGGTTGCTGATATTGATCCTGAGATAATATATGCAAGACAGCCTCGTCTGACACCAGCTCTGCTGATCACATACAGAGGAATGTGGAAGCATAATGTGAAGGTTTCTTTGTCATATTTCATCACACTGACATAGATTAAATCCATGCTCTTATGATAGACACATGATTTTAAAAAATGTCCCCGTTTGCGGGACAAATAAAGGAAATTCTGATTCTGATTTACACGTAGCCCAAACATCTACAGCACAAACGCAAAGGACAAGACCCTTCAAACCCTGTGTATGCAAAATGTGACAGACGTACTGTATTCAAGAAAGTTCATGGTAAACCTAACATGGAGGACACAGAGTCATCTCAGCCTACTGCTCGAGTCACTGTGCTCAAGTCCATCCACAAATGTATCAAGTGCTTTCTGCTCCAGATGGAAATCAATACCGTCTCCCTGCGCTTCGATCAGCGGCTGAGCAAAGACATCACAACATCAATTCCTGGAGAAAGCTTTGCCCATTCATGAACAAGGTAAGATACAACTAGACTGAACTAGAAATGAGCAATGTTGTATTTGGAGTTGAACTAAAATATTGTACAAATGTAAATGGAGTCCCTCCATACAACCCCCACGTACTTTTAGCATGGTCAGGCAACAAAGGTAACCCAGGTTAGCCTTGAGCCTGCTGGACAATCCTGGCTGGCTCTTGCTGCTGACACTGATGAATCAGACTGCCTGTGAGAGCGCACATCTGTCTGCACAGCCCAGAATGCACTTAAGACATTGCACCAACCCGCTACTTCATCTCGTGGCGATGGAAAGGTCCAGGTACTGACCTCAACCATGTGAATCAATACTCAAACCACAGCAGAGATTTACCTTTTAAAAGAAACAATTAGTGTTGAGCACAGGCAGAATGGAAAGCATTAAAGACAGTGGAATGAAAGGCTATGAAACCCATTATCAGAGCAGCCAACATCTGCATCAAAAATGCATTGAGGCTTATCTCTTTGACATCAGGAAAAGACTACTAATGTGCAGAATGTCTGCACTGAGGGATAGTGCTGTGAGCCAGGTGTCTGAGGAAAGATTTCTGAGACGTGTCTTCCAAACTTGGTGTCAGTATAGTGTCTTGCAGCTTTATCTATCACGACAACACCCAACAATGATATTAACAGGAGTCTCTTGCTTACTAATCTCACATCGAAGAATACATTCACTAACAAAGACATTTTTGTGTTGTTGAAAATGCAATAAACTCAGTTTCACTTAAGCTACCTGTTGCAGACTTGACTTGTAAATCTCAAGAATCATCGTCTCCATCCATTCAAAGTCGCAGAAACAGAAAACGAAAACAAGCCTTGAAAGCATCAGCTGCCAGTGTTCTTTGGCATTACCTCAAAAAGGCATCAGCACACATCCAGTCATCTTGTTATTCCACTCTTTACTCTGACAACTTTCTAATGTCTCTCACTGCATGTTACCGGCAGCATCTGAGCCTATCTCTGTCCGTGGGTGGTGAGTATGACTGAGCAAACGAGGTATGTGTGAGTGAGTGTGTGTATGTGTCTGTGTGATGGCATGCCAGAGTATTTTTGGGCCCTGCCTGCTTAAATGCAGCTTGCATGAATCATGACTTCCCACATAGTAGGTCAGTGAGTGGGGTGAGTCATATTGCTGTCTTATATGGTAACGCGCTGCACATGTGACAGAAACACTGGGGTTATCTATAGACCAGGCTGGCTGCTGTGTCTCAGCCCTGTCTTGGTTTTCGCGTGATATTGGAACTCATTTGTCTCTGTTTAATCTCATCTTTGACATGTCTTGCAACAAATATATCTTTCATGTTTATGAATTTGATATTCAGTTGTGAACAGTCTGCCCAGCATTTTGGTGTGACTCAACATGACTAAGACACATTTTGGTTTTCCTTTTCAGCTTCAGACTGACATGTAAACATCACAGCAGCCAAACATTGCTGCACAAAAGCACAAGAGTCACCACAAAAGACAAACATACACGTAGCCAATGTCAGAATTTAGACAGAATAGCAGAGGCGCATTCCATTTCCTATCACACTAAAAATGACGAGCTACCACCTGCACACATGATAATCTGTTTGTCAAAACCTCTTCCGGTGCGATTGGCTGAATCAACAAGAAAACAAGTTTGTTGTTTGCAGACACCTCAATCAACAGGAATAGAAAACCAGCTCACGATGCAAGAGAAACACCCCAAAACTGTCACTACCAAGAGGGAAGTATGCCTTTGAGGGACTGGGTTAGGATATGTGGAGGGTTTTCCAGTAGCCATACTGCTAATTAGGCCAGTGATTGGCAGGCCAAGGGGCTGCTAGCATGAGTGTATCCGAGACTGGATTATGTGCTGCATTATTAATGGGGCCCGGTGGAAGCAGAGGGAGTGTGTGTGTGCGTGTGTGTGTGGGGGGGGGACCTTTGTTCAACACAATAAAATCATCTTGTGCATGAAGTTGAGACAAATTCAACCGTCAATTTAAAAAGCAGAGCAGTCATGGAAAAAAGCAAGTGGAAAGTCTCCCCACAGGAAAGAGTTGACACAGAGCCATCGCCCACGTCAAAACCTTCAAAAGCCATGTCTGTACGCGTGTATGTGTGTGTGGGTGTGTGTGTGTGCAAAGCCAAGAGTGTGTGTGATCATGTGTGCATGTGTGAGTGGGCTGGAGGGGACTGGTCTGTTGATAAGGCGAAGAAAAACAGTTTTTTCACACATTGCTCTTATGTGTGCGACATTGCAAGTTTTAAGAATACATGCAAATGCTCTTGTTGTTGTAGCAACATGCATAAATGTGCCAAACCAGAGCAATGGTATAAATATCCAGCTGAGATCAAAAGGCCCCAGAGCCAGGCTGTGAAGAAGATGAAAGACACAATGGACTGATGTGACTGATTGTAATACACTCCTGAAAAGCACAAAGACTCATCCAATGTGTCTGAAAATTCAACTGAGCGCCACGCTGCTGCTTCTCCATGTCAAATCTTTCCCTATGCTGGTGATTGTGTGCTGGCGTGATGTCTTGCTATGCAGTTGAAGCTGCTCTGAAAAACAAAACTTCCCTGAAACCGTCCACAAAAAAAGCTCATGTAATGGAGCACTTCTAGTCTATAAAGGTGGCGGTGGATACAACTGTGATTCATTCAGGATGTTTGACGATGTCTGACACACACTCATTGACATCAGTTGAGATGAGGAGGAACAGGCGAACAGTTTTAGGTTCCTGCGAATCGACATCACAGAGAAACTATCATGGTCATTGCACATGGGTAGAGAAAGCTCAGAAACTGCTTGACTTCTTAAGGAAGCTTAGGCTTAGTTCCCACGCCAAGTTCTAGTCAACATCTGCAGAGCAGCAGAAGAAAGCCTCCTGACTGGACACAACAAACTGCCATGGTTGATGCATGATGACAGGAAAGCTCTGCACTGGCTGATTAAAACCGAACAGAACATCACTGGTATCATCTACAGAGCATCAGTAATATCAGTGAAGTGAGGTGTCTGCACAGAGACCAAAGGATACCTAAAGACACAAAAATGACACACAAGTATCCACTGCCATACCACCAGACTGCAGTGCAGTTTCTTTCCTCTGACTGTGAGACTCCTGGACTCATCCTCAACGCTCCACCATTATCATACCATCTTAAAGCATAATGACTCTTACATTTATATTGTTTGATTGATAACGTTTGACTTTTTTTTGTGTGTGTTGAGCTGTTTTTAGGGCTCTCACTGGTTAAATGGACAAGTGGGAACGCTACTGACACCAAATCTGAGAAAGAGCCAAGACTGAAGGATAATTTGATTTGATAAAAAAAATTTGCTTGCCCCAAACACCACATGGGTTAGCACTTGCTGTAGTAAAAACAACTAAATGAGAATCAAATGTCAGACCAAATTAGGCTTGTATTTGCCAAAATCAAGTGGTGGAATGTACGTACATTAACTCAAATACTGTATTTAAGATTATTAGTATTCAAGGCAATTTTAAGCTCCATACTTGTACTTTACATGAGCATTTCCATTTTCTGCAACTTTATGATTCCATATTTCAAAGGATTTGAAACGCATCCCATGCATACAAACTCCAAATAAATCTGTGCTCATGAATTCCATCTCATGCTGACCTGTGACTGTGATACTGAACATTAACAGAGTGATCCCTCACAGTCTGAAGAGTGTAACTATCTTGCTGACTCTCACCTAACTGGCTTGCCTACTCTGAGCCATCAGACAGGTCACATTAAAACCTATATGTCATTCAGGCAGTGCGGTGCATGCGTAGTGATCTGCTGCACAGCCGTTGCTGTCAGTTTACTTGATGCCAGTGTGAGGGGCATGAGGGAGGAGCACATATTCACATGTTCCAACACTTGAAGCTGAGCGTGATGCTCACTCACATTACCCTGCCAAAGAATGGCCATAGCGGGTTAGATGACCCACTGGCAGCAGCACCCACAGTGTGACAGAGCTAATTTGGGAAGTGATGTGAGGGTGACACACATACACACACACACACACACACACACACACACACACACACACACACACACACACACACATCGCAACATCATGTCTTTAAATAACATGGTCACTGACATACAGTAGGTGTATAGTTATTTAAACTTGAGTTCATATTCATTTTGAATAATGAAATGTTTCACATACTGTTTTTTAAGCAACTGTTTATGAACCTTTACATCTGCTTAATAAGTGATTTATAAAGCACTTAATTATTTGTCAATAGTGAAAGAACTATTAAATAAAGTTGAATCAATATACATTTACAATTTATTAATGAGAGTTATCATAGGTGTTACCCATCCAGCTTCTCTGCTGCATGATTTATATGTTGCTGAAAACATAAAAGGTTGATGTAGCAACACCAGCAGGTAGACACAGTTATCACAGTGGTTAGACAACTTAGGGTTAGGGTGAGGGAAACCAAGAAAGATGATTTCTGTGTGCATGGTCACTCTTTCACTATCTAACCAAAACCACAGTCTGTCCCTCACCTTGACCAAGTGTGTGGCTGGCCGAAACCTGATGTGATGCAGGACAGGAAGCTTGGTCTCTGCTGTGCTTTACATACACACGACCATCACTCGGTCCACATCTCCGCTGGATAGGGAAGTTATTTTGGATTGGAAAAAGTAGTGAATGTACTCTAGGGTTCACCCAAACACCTTTGCCAAAGAAGTTTAGCAATTTGAACCACAGTATGTTGCACATGATATTAATAGGGGCACTGAACCTCAGTTCATGGTTCAGTGACTGAAACATGGTTTCAGATTTATAAAAAGTTGGTAGTGAGTGCTTGGTCAGATTGTTACTCGTGTTTCCATAATCTTTGAGCTGCAATACGAGCTAAGAGTTTCTTGGAAGTTGTGAAAAGGGAAGTTGTGAAACATGCGTTTACATTTTTCAACATAAAAAAGTGTAATTAAAGACAATCTCTTTGGTACTGTGTGGGTTCTTCCCCTGCACCACGGTATCAAGCCCTGATAATGATGTGATCACAGTACCGGGGTGTATACGTGGGCAAGTTGAGCCTGACAGTTTATTCTTGACCTTAGAACTGCTAATGGGATTTTTTTTTTGTATCTCAAAATACTGCACACAACTTCTATAATAGTCCTCATGATATTTGTGCAATTTACTGCAAAACCAGGAATTAATAACGTGATAATAACATCACATAAACTAAGAATCTGACAACGGAGGTTAAGCCATGTGTAGTGTATGAACTCTTAGCCATAAGATGGATCCAGGCACATCTGTCACAGGAACATATGCTGTCTTTGTGTTGACTGGGGATGTATTGCGATATATTGCTGTATCAATAACCCTGGTGCACAGACCTGCTTCTCTCTCTGCAATCTCTCTAATCTCGGTGGTTTCTGTAACCACTGTGCTCATTTCACAGCACTGGGCGAAACACACATGCGTCTGAATCGTGCAGGAATCTACAGGTTTCATACAAAGCAGTCATTAGTCAGCTGATTTCAGTGATATGAATGCAGGTACCTCCAAAGATGATATTGGCCTGACATGACTGAGAACCCAACAAATAACAAGACATGAAGGAGTCACAAACACTGGATTGAGTGATCAAAACATGTGCTTGTTGACTGAACTGTACACTCGCCTAACAGACATATTGAAGATACATGACATTAATTACTGTAAAGCATCAGTGCTGCTCATGTATCATATGTCAGTCAGAGCTGTCAATGTACGTCAACACAAGCTCTGACTGCCTCAAATCAAGTGCGAGGGCACACTATGAAAGGTTATGGTTTCAAGTGTGCGCAGATGTGACACAGAGTGCGGTTCGCGGCTTTTGGGCAAAAGTCTTGATGACTCAACCTGAGAAGAGAAAGCAGTGTTGATTGGACCTCTTCGCACGCCCAAGCATCACAAGTCACAGTGGAAATATTCCCAGGGAGGAGGAACTGTATCACCAGCGAACAGTATTTGGTTATGACTGAAAATAATGTAAACAGGGTCAGATATTCATTTCTAAATGTATTCAGGGACAGATTTGTTAAAATTCCTTCAAAATTCTGAGGACGTGTCTCAACAAGCCGTGCCTTTCTTTATTTAAAAATGTAAAAACTGCTCGCAAAAAATGTTAAACAACAAAAGGCTACCAAACCCTATGAGACTGAGAGACGATCCTCATTGAACATATACATGTATCATTTCATGATATAGAAATGTCAGAATAATCATAAAAATAAATTTTTGGTGCGAAGAAACAAGGATTCAACTCCTTTCTTAGCCTGGTGTGAGTCAATTGAGATGTGGTTCGGAAAAAGCTTAAGAAAGCTGGACATAGTGAAAAGTTGGTTTGGGATATCTTTTCTTATTTGCACCTGAGGAAATTCTCAAAATTGTGAGTACTGTTATAAATTGTTGCTAGAAAAAAAACTAAAACTAAAACACCCTTCACAAAGCCTTCCCTGCCGGCCATGCTTCCAAACAGCCATTGTTTGTGGCTCCAAAGGTGCAACCACTGCTGAAATAACTCACTTACAGTCATGATTCTTGCGAGATCAATATTTATCTCTGGGCCTATCGATTTCTTCTTGATTAAAACACTGAACTGTAACAACTTCAAGGTGAAAGAGAACTGAGTGCAGACGCAGGCAGCTGTTTTTGGAGAAGTCACTGTCACAGAAACCTGAGCTCACACCAACTCTGACCACAGCTCAGCACAGTTCAAACACTGATGGTATATACTCTTGTGTGGATGACATGTTTCAGTGGGAAGCATTGATTGATTTTTCCATCACGGCTGGAAATGACGAATCCAATAATCAGTTAAAAGCACCATATCTATAGACGACACACACAGTGAGTCAGAGCTGGTCTCGCTGTTTTCCCGTATCGATCCTCTTCAGATGTGATTCATTTTCTCTCATACTCACAAAATGGCCTCAAATCAAGAGATATTTAAGGCCAATGATTTCAACAGAAACGCTCCACATAATCTTTATTTCGCATCCGGTTTAAAACAAAAATAGTCATTCATCATCTATCGTGGTCCTTCCAATGCCACTCTACATTGTGAATGCGGATAAGCCTGCAGTCTGCCATTTATCAGTGTCAAATGGCTGAGAGCAGTTCGGCTGACTGATGAATATGATGCCAATCTAAATGTTCATATCTCCATCTTCTCAGCTCCTTATAAAGATACATACACAAACCTGTTGTATAAAAGGAGAGTATCTGGACATGAGAGAAGCCACTTAGTATTCACCTGTTATAACTCCTTTACTGCAAGTAAATTTCCCTTTCAGAGATGATGTCTAGAGAGGGACTGAGGGAAATTTTCATGCTCTGTTTTATCCAGCAGTCAATCAAAGGGGAATTAATGTTACTCATGTATGCAAATGATCTATTTTAAGTGTAAGTGGTTCAGATTTGAAACCAATGTTCCATCAGTCACTGTTAAGGTCATGGTCAGAGTGGTTTCACGTTTTTCCTTTAAAGTTGTACTTATAAATCATTTTAATTTTAACTCTGAATCAAATGGCTGCATATAATATAAAAAGGGTTGCTCCCAGTGACCACAGGTGATTGTATCACACACGTCTGAGTTTTCTCCAATTTCCGAGAGATCAGCACCAAAACTAGCCTGTTCAACACAACCCACTGGCTAATCGCTGCAACAACTGATTTTGTCTGAATAAGGCCCAACAACTGCAACAGCTACAGTAGCTAATTAGGGTGCAGTGAAGGCAACCTTTTTCCTTTTCAAAGACACATTCTGTTTCCTGCTACTTGTAGGATGCATTAGATGCTCCTATGGTTCACACTGTTCATGCACTCTGATCTTATGATTTGGATCCACAAATATCATGGCACATTTCAGTGTTTCCCACAGAATGTGACTTTAATTGGGGTGTTGGCTGTCCAGCTGGGGTGTCATTAAGCATGCATCCCCAGTGCATCGCATGGCGATGTAATTGCACAGCTTGGCCACGACAAAAACTGTCTTGAGGTGGGCTTGATCTCAGCGATGAGGCCAGCCGTCTTTGCAGAGGAAGACGGTCAAGCCAACTGTGTAATAATAGTTGCCCTCTTCTTCGTTGGTTTTACAGGCAGACCAAAATACCACACCGCCATCCACTGTCTCACAGTATATAACATCATGCTATTCACTGACGGGTACGTTGTCTTGAGTGAGTGAGAACGGGACGTGCAGCTCCAAAAATAGAAAATCAATATGTGGCTGCAAATGTTGAGGAAACGTGGCACGAGTTTAAAATAATTGATGATCAGCTGTGCAGCATAAGCTGATCCCCTACTTCCTCAGTTAAATATCAGTTTATTTTTTCATATGCAGTCAAACAGATTTGTTGATGGGACATGAGTCCAGCAGCTCAGGATCACATCCCTGTCCCTCATCAGTGAGGACACTGCCACTGTTTAGTATGTCTCAGGTCCTGGCGCTCCTGGCTCTTAAAGGGAATGGGAAACAGCACTTGGATTGGTTTGATTTATGTTCTGCCCAAAACATGCTCATGACTAATTCAGAGTCTAAATACCACCTCTTTGGGCTGCACTTTATGTGCCCAGATTATCAGCTGTTCAAGTAGCAAAATGGTGTTGGACATGCTGTAAACGCACTAGGGTGCTGCACTTCAGCTCATGTGCTACAGACCATCTAAATAGCGACTAACGCTAGCTAGTGACCATACTGAAGCATTTTAAGAGCTAAAGAAGCAGATATTTTTATTTGGGAGGTAGTGAAAGTAAGAGGAAATATTGAAGTAAACTACAATACATTCATTAGGGGGATACAAACATGACTGTTCTGCAATGAGCTGGCGACTCATCCAGGGTGTACCCTGGCCTTCGCCCATAGATAACTTGATTTGGCTCCAGTAACCCCCACGACCCCTTAGGGGGAAAAAGCGGCAACATCCCTGCAACCCTCATGGTAAAAGCGGAAGAAAATGGAATGGAACAAACATGCCTTTGCACATTGTATGGGCTCCTTTACAGTGAAAAAAGTTAAAGGGTTAATTTAGTCCCACCAGCTGCTACTACCACTCATAGCACCAGTGGCACTCCATGTGCTACAGACTTATAGTAATGCACTAAAAACCTACATGACTGTACTTTCCACCTTTCACTTGAACAGGTAGCAGAAATATCCAGTCCTGCTGCCCTGCACTGTGTCTCAAAGTTCATCCTCTTCTGCCGCTCTCACTCAGTCTGAAGTCAAGTGCAGAACAAACATTACACTGACTGACGGAGGCCAGCCTTCCTCTAAGATCAGCCCTGTGGAAACCGCTGAGGGAAATAACGCAGACGCAAGCTGCCGCTATTTGTGGATAAGAGACAGCGTTGGCTGAAATGACATGTTGGACGACGGTCTGCGGGGGGACATTGGCTTTTCTCGTGGCACACAGTTCTTGGAAGGCATGATTGATGCATCTCGGCTTGAGCGTCCTAAGCATTTTAGCTTGTCTGTGGCAATGCAGCTGCCACACAGTGGACGCGGGCTACGAGAAGGCCACTCTTAAGCTCCATACAGGGCTAAATCGCCCTTCTTTATCCTGCCGCTGTTTCCTGACCGAGGTCAGCCTCTCTGCACACCACAAATTACTCCCTGAAATGCTGCCAGACAGGGTTGTGGAGAAATTGCCATTTGTTTGTTTGTGGCTCAGACTCTGCACTAAGTCCCGTATCGTAAGAGGCTATTTTTAGCTGCCTAATCCTTCAATGGAGTAATAATGGCCCAGACTTGCCAGATGACAAAAATAAACACAAAAGCCCCATGTTATAGACTTTACTGGGTTTATGTCTGATCTTTCATTATTTTTGACCCTTAAATTTCCATTATGAAAACAGAAATCTGTACCATGCAGTCATTGTTATGAAGTGATCCATATATATATATATATATATATATATATATATAGATCAGAGCAACTAGGATGGAGATTTCAGCAGCAAGTGTTAATAGCAACAGGTCACTCACAGGGAGGGTCTAATTCATTTCTTTCACAACTGCTGGAGGTGTCTCACACAGACCTGGGACATTCTGCTTGGCTAAGCATTAACTGTGCAGCTAATCTGTTGAAGTGGGTGGGGACAAGCATGACCACACACAGACTGCATGAACTCCCCTCTCAGGCTTCAGGAACTAACTCTTCGGACTGTGTAAAATCCTGCATACATTGACATAATGAGGCTGGGCTGGGCCTCAGCCTCTAGTCTTTTAATAGCTTTAAAGCATCACAAGGGGATCCGGGCCCTGTTTCCCATCATTAGCCATCATTCCATCTTGTAGGATCACTTCTGTGGACCTGTTGACACTTAAAAAATCCCAGCTCATTAAATATAGCAGCTTGGTCTGTGACCTCAAACTTAAAACTAAGACTCTGCCTACCCCTCTAGTGTGAGTTTTGCATATGAAGAGTCCGCAGTCATTTAGCACTAACATGTAATATGCAAAGTCTGGTTTGACTTTTAAAGCTTGCTGGGAAACGGGTTGATAACGTTGTCAAATGGTTGCGGTTTGG
The DNA here is from genome assembly GCA_030272975.1 of Sparidentex hasta. NCBI lineage: Eukaryota > Metazoa > Chordata > Actinopteri > Spariformes > Sparidae > Sparidentex > Sparidentex hasta. Next base: position 35,878 of record JARJLU010002618.1, on the reverse strand, counting down.
TCAGGATTAGGAAGACACCATACTTTGGGTTCAAATATCTATGTTGAGTCACATAATTTCTATAACTAAAAACCTCTTGGTGACTTTTGTGGTTTGTTGTTTTTTTTCCTGTTGTTTAATGAAAGAACATACTAACCGGTGCTTTCCAGGTTATGTACTGGGCATTAATGTCAGGTGAAAAACAACCTAATTTAAACCAAAAATGACTCCATACAGCTCGCCAGGTGTAATCCAGTTCTCCAGAGGCCCCAGGATACCAGATTGATTTGAAAATACGTTATGCATGATTGAGCTTGCACACCCACTTCAGATGACATTAAACTATTAAGACGTGTAAATTTCAAATCAATCTGGGATCTCAGGGATTCTGGCAACTTGGATTATGCCAGATGCTCTATGGAGCCTTTTTTCTTTCTTTCTTTCTTTTTGGTTGTTTTTTTTTGATGTATTTAAACAAGTTCTCACGATGTTACACTGTCTCACTGTGAAGCTCAAGAAATGTTTTGTGGCCTATGGAAATTCACCATTCTTTAATCTCCAACATTTTTAGCAGTTATAGTATTCTGCTATTTCTGCTAGAAATTCTATTTCTAGTGATGCCAACAAATCTCAGCATCTAACTTGCTGAGTCATCATCATTTTACATAGCTGAGAAGCAGCTTTTATACGGTTGTACGATTGACAGCAGTAGCCAGTGATGTAACGTATGCAATGACGAAATGAGACGTGTTTTACAGCACAAGGAGAAGCAAACAGAGAAAACTGAAATAGAATGAGTGATGCACAGCTGAACTCTCACTACATTAAGACAAGAACATGCACTGAGGGGGATGTGATAGCAGGTGATTTATTTTCCAGAAGATGATGAATGGGCTCTGTTCCACGTGTCAGAAGTGGGTAGTCATCCCTAACCAGCTGCTCTCTCTGCCCTCTGTCCGTGGTGAAGTCCGACTCATGTCCCACTTTCCTGTGCATGGCCCAGCTCACTGCTCAATATGTTCTAATGCAAAGCCAGCCATCGACTCACAGCCTACATGAGCTCGATAAATCTGTGGAATCTGTGTCAGCCAACGTATAGACTGGGAGTATACTCTACATCCTTCTGGTTATGTCGAATCTGGTGTCATTTTTCTACCTGACTTCTATGTTTACCACCTAAAATGAGGGTAGTGCAGCTTACTGAAAAAAGGGAAAATTCATCAATCATGTGTGACCACAGTTGCCTTGGTTTTAGTTTTGAGGGTTTTGGTTTGTCTGTTTTCCTCAACTCGGTGACCAAAACATTTCCACATTTGGCTCCTGGAAGCTTGCTGGCAAACAGGTTTCAGAGGAACTAAATCTAATTCAGGACTGATTTACACTGAACATGTCCACATTTTCTGCTGTTTATTGAATTTTGCAATGAGGAGAGTCTTAGGCTGAACACAGTTCAATGACTGAAGCCAAAGAGGTTTGGATTGGACATTTGGCAGAAGCTTAAACATCTGCAGGATATCCTAGACAAAGGTCATAAAACGATAACCAGTTAAAAGTCAAATCTTTTAAATGCAAAACCACCTCTATAATGGTGGCTTTGTTATGTCTGCCTATGATACAGACTGGCCTATATACTGTCTATACTATGCTTTTATTTCAGTGTCACTGCAAGAAGTTACAGCCTTGAAAGTGTAACCATCTTAAAAACTGTGCAGCATCTGTACGTGTCCTGCTGTTTTGATTTGTTTGCATTGATTATGAAGTAGTGAAAGTGTGACAGAGCTTTATTTGTCCAGTGTGTTTTGAAGCAGTATCTAAGGTATCTCAGTCTCAGCACAAGCTTCAGCATGAGCAGAGTTTACTAGCATGGCTTAGCAATCCCTCTGGTCCTCACTCGCCTCGTTTGGTAAACTTTTCTCACCTCTGCAGCTCACAAAACTCGTAAAAGTCCAAGCCCAGACTTCACCTGTCAGGGCAACAGCTCAGAGTGAGTCATGGTCCATTCATCAGCCGTGCACTGACTGAAGGTTACTTGAGGGAAGGGCTGATGTCATCTGAATTGACTGTTGCTGTTTCGCCTCAGAATTTATACTTTCAAAATGATACCGAGGCCTCTCTGCTTGTGATCTAGGAACTGACAATCACAGTCACATGGGGTAATGTAAACATGGCCAACGACATGTCATTTCACGGTGCGCAAACAGTGGACTTATTTTGAACTCTTTCACATCCTGTGTGACCGTCCTAATCTTGTTTCTAACAGTTGCTCAGGTTCATCACAACAAATGCTCAATGTTGAGGTGACGGGGGAGGAGCTGGGTCGGTGGAAAGAGCGACAGAGGAGTCTCGTAAACAGCTCACAAAGCACCGGGGTTGCCGCAGGACATGCATCCCCTCCCATTCTTTACAGACACAGACAGACAGACACACACACACACACACACACACACACACACACACACACACACACTGCACAATGCTAATGGAGGCGGGGGCGGTGGGGACATTTGGACTCTGTTTCACTTCCCCATTCCCACAGATATAGAACAGTGCAGGGCCACACACATTTCTGCAGCCGTGTGAAATGTCCATACTGTGTTACTCTGTGAGTAAACAGGTCTGTATGGCATTAAAGAGGATGGAAACAGGTGATGTGGCCAAAAGACTTATCACGTTTTGTTTTTTCATATTGATCGATAATTATCACGATATATATTAGACAATAATAATAACAGAACAGACAGAACCCAAAACAAACCAGAGGATTAACTGTGGTTTGTAAAATACAATTATTTATTGTCATATATTAGATGACAAGTATTCAGCAGAACCAACCAACCAAATGGCTTTATGTTAAACACTGAATAAATAAAATTATAAAATAGTACAACAAATTGCTTGTTTCAAAAATGTCTCAAACATTTTACAGGTAGTATACCGAACTGAACAATGATTAAAGAAAATAAGAAAAAGTTGAATATTGTGGATTATTATGCTACTGTATCCTGTAAATATTGCACATTCTTGAGCTTGCAGGTGGTTGTTCAGTTCAGCTTCATTAGCCTCCTGTTCTGTAAGCCCTGATGTGGTTCAGACGTGCAACCAGACCACATATCATCTCTGAGCTGCTCTTCCACCTTTACTCTTCACTCTGTGTATAGCTGAAGGATTGATGTTTGGCAGAGTGTACTTAGCATCAATGACCGTCATTAGCTTCTTGAAGCCCTGTTTTTAAACTGTGCTTATAGGCATCATATCTGTAGCCGCACAGTATGTAATTGCGCTGGTTATGTCTTTGTATTGCTTTGGTTTCTTCTTATTAGGGGCAATGGCTGAAAAAGCAGCTGCAATTGTTAGCTGTTGAAGTGAAATTTGACTAGTACAAGCAGTGGGGCTGGTCTGTTGGCTACTTGTGGGGAGGCTGATGCTAGCATGATGGCACAAACTCATGCTCTCGGAGTTCTGTTTGGGTTGGGTCTGTTGAGATGATGGAAGAGGTTGGTGGTGTTGACACATTTTGGACCTAATGCTGGTCTGTCATTTGTCAGACTTCAGGTAGAGAACTATTTCCAAATGTGCCAAGTAGTGTGACCTTTCTTTGGTTCAATTTCTTCATCTTTGTCAGTTTCACATCAGTTTTTACGCTTGTTGGACCGCTAATTTTCTTGTTTCGGCATGACGCCGTCATTCTGAGTGGTTGTGAGTGGGAGGGGCCAGAAACATGCATCCACCACATGCATTTGTTTCTCTGATGTGCGTTTGGTTGTTGGTTTAGTGTTTTCTAGGTAGAGGAAAACTGAGCCAAAAAAAACAAAAAAAAACTTTATGGAAAATAAATGTCATAAATTTATCATAGTATATAGTGAGCTGCACTCTCAGCCCAGAACTCAAGGTGTGAAGGCAAGGTGTGGCAGAAAGTAAGGGTTTGGAGGTTGAGGTGGAGGATGCAGGAGACTCCAAGTTAACCACATACAACATAACAACAACCGCCCCTTAATTTTGGTGGTTTAGTTGCCTAAATCTAATGGTATGTTCACCACACAAGTACAATTTTTCACGTCAAGATTGCACACAAAGTCAGTGTAAAGTGGCGATGCGAATGAAAAAAAGGTGCAGAATAAATGATGAAAATATTCAACTTTCAGAAGAAAATTTGCACGAGCCACAGGGCTTTGTCAAGTTTTGTGTAGGGAGGGCTGGCAGACCAGTCAGGCTGCTCAGCTGCACAGAGCCAAGCTCTGGAGGGCAGAGTTGGGTGCAATGCTTTCCACAGTGGTGCTTTTAAGTAATGAACTTCTGGAAAAATAAACACCCAGAGTCACATTGGATTCTTCTCTCACCTGGAGCTGTTTACCGATGGACGAGAGCTCAGAGATTACTTTTGAATGTTTGGTATTTAAAAGTGGATTTATCTTGAATGCACAGGGGTGAGGGGAAAACAAGAGAGAGAACCAAAGTCTCTGCTGAGTGCTGAGTTTAGTCAGGGTCTAGACTGTATTCAACCAGTAAGACACACACACACCCTCGGTGCATGCTGTTGCTTGATAGCTTACAGCTAATGTACCGTAAAGTGTTTTGGCCGTTTGTGAATAAACACTTGTGCGAGTAATTTGTATAAACACAAATGATCCCACCATCAAACTCATGCGAGTACCATGACGTGAAATTTACTTTTGCAAATTATGCTTGTGACGTGATAACACGTCACAAGCATAGCCTAAGTTTCTGTTTTAAAATTACAATCTTTGGTTGCCATGCACGTTTATGTTAGAAAGAGCACAATGTGAAATAATTTACAAGGGCAAAACATGCTGCCTCTGAACATAATCCTGGATTTCTCTAAACAGCCCAACATAGATGCTCTCATCTGGCTGGGTTTGGATGCTGACATGAGCATTACACTCTAAATGGAGTTTACTGATCTTCTGCACATGATTATGGTAGCATTCCCTTCCCTTTTATCATTTCTGCTATGTATTTCAAAAATTTAGGGTTTCTATTTGCTTTCAGATTGATTTGATAGGGGACCTATTTGGGACTTTCATACAATTATCAACTGTGTTTCTCATGTGCACTTGCGCAATGAAAGCATATTAACTTTCTATTTGATGTCAACAGTTGATGTTCTGATTAATTTTAGCAAAAGTCTTTGTCAGGAAATTACTTACTTAATGATGCTACAATAGTCTAGACTTTTATTCCTTATGGTTCATGGGTGGATCCTGACTCGACCATAAATCAATAAACAGACCCACATTTCTTGAATTTAAAGTTCAAATTCGTGACTCAAATAAACCGGATATACAGTGATTTCTTGGAACAGCCACAATAATGGGAAAAGGGAAAAAATACTTTCGAAATATCTCAATCTACTTTGAATGTGATTACATATTTTAATAAATACAGAACAGACTTGCATTAGTTCTCTGTCTCCCACTCATGCACACACACACACACGCATATACACACACGCACGCACGCACACACACACACACACACACGCTGAAGAATGCTCTGAAGTCTGAAACATTTTTTTTCACCCTGTGCCTCTGAGTCATAATATGAAGGAGGAAGCCAGGAATGAGTCAGAAAATGTTCCACAAGTCTAATAGTACATCTCAGTGCTGCGTGAATGGCTCTCAGGGACTGTTTGTCTCCTGGCACAATAAATAACTCCAGTGACGAGACTCAACTTGCCGCCTGGTGACATGTCTTTCTCCTACAAAACTACTCAGGATAAAGACTGATTTTGCACTATGCAGGAGTGAGAAAACAACAACAGAGGTTCCCTGAAATGAACTGACTTCCCTTCCTTTGTGACCACCTCTAATTCGTTTGCATGAAAACTTCAAATACAAAGCACACGCATTGACTGTGGTAACGCAACACCATTCTCCACTGAGAAATCTGAAAAATATATAAAGTCCTCTCTACAGCTGCTCTTTGAAATTCAACTCCGTGCCACAAATTAATTGGCTTTGCAGATGAAGGAGACGTGCATTGTTAAGTGCTAAGTGCAGAACTGAGCAGCTTGGAGGAGCAGCATCACATCAAAGCTCCACCAATTACGCTGGGTATCCCCGCTCCATTGAGAGGAGCGAGGCTTGCTGCGAGGGGGGTGGAGGGTAACTGGGTAGTTACCAGTTCAAGCTTTGACTCAAGTCTGTATGAGGACTGTCTATCCTACCTTACTCATGAGAAAATTTTGAGTTCAGCACCAACTGGATTTATGAGTCATTTGGACCATTGGATATTCTACAGACTTAATGGGCTCCATGTCATAATGTTCAGCAATTAACTGTATGTATCACTTTCTTATGGGCAGTGTGAGGGGACTGTCATGAGACATGGACAAAGAGACCTTCCTCTCTCTATGAAAACTCTTCACGTATTATCATAAATGACGAAAGCAGCACATCTTTCTATTTAAAAACATTTTAACTTCAAAAATGAAGATTATAAAAATAGTTGGCAATTAATATTGTGGATTAATTTTAGCTTTACATGCAGACGACATGCAATGAATGACCACATCGCTGCTAACCAACCAAACAGAGGCTCTGAGAATCTCCTCTAACTCAACATACAGTACTGTAGAGAATATGCTCATCAGCCAAGGCTGGAGTTTTTAGAGACACACGAGACTTCACCAGAAGATCTGCACACTAAGTGCTTTAATTGCCGTGGGTATCCTTTAACTGCTGGTTCTCTATCTCCTGACATTAAATCGGTCTGCGGCAGCACCCAGAGGGCATCAGCTCAAACGTTCCTCTAAAGAGATGACCAACACTACATTGCCAGTGGCCTCGCTCACTCACCCTTCTGATCTCATTCCTAGTAAAGAGAAGGATTTCTAACATTGTTACCTGTCCTGCTGCTGCATGAACAACAGAGAAATTGAAGCTGTTCCTTATACTTCCTGGCAATTCCTGGAAAAGCACCATTGTTTGAAGCAGTGCCAACTTGGTCAGGCCATTCAGCCATCAATGAGTGTGCAGCGAGGCAGGGAAAAAAATGATAACATGGAAAATCAGACTAGGGCTTCACATCTGCCTCATATGGAATTTACGACAGCTATTTCAAATGGCAGATCTCTACACAATTAGTTCAAAGAGCATTTATCTGTTTTTATTTTTAAATATAGAGATTATACATATCTATTATACATTATTTATTATTATTATTTCCAACAAGACAGACAGTCAAGAGCGATGCTATCTGCCCAGTCACTAGAATAAAACACTGCTGGTTCTGTAAACCACTGATACATTCACATATGTAAGTGTCGTATGTGCTGTACTGGCATCGTTATAATACCTGCATGTCATGTTCACATGACATGTTCATGACCTGAGTTCAAGACTTCAGGAGGTGGAGGGGACGGTGGTGGAGCTCAGTTGAGAAGGCTGCCAAACCAGTGACCACATTTCAAGACGCACTTAATATATATAAGGTGTTTCAATATTTGTCAGTGTGACAGCATTGCATATTTTTAACGAGACCTCAGAACAATTTTCAGTTGTGTTGACAACAAGTGGCTATTTTTGACAAGAAGTCAGGACATTTCCAGCCATGTTTGTGATGACCAAACCAGGTACTTAAAGCCAAAACATGATCATTTCCCAGTCAAGTGGCTTTTGTGCCTAAACCTAACCACAGCATAAGCACAGAGTTGCAACAAAAAGAACTATGAATTTTTCAACATATATGTGTTTTGCAGGAATGTACATTACTAACATTTATTCTGGCAATTGGGTTGTGGCTCTGTGAGGCTGTTCTTAGCCACAGTGGTGCTTATAAGTTAAATGTTAACATCAGCATGCTAATATGCTTGCTAACCTTATGGCAATTTTGATGACAGAGTGACAGTTTAACATGTTTACCGCCTCAGTTTATTGTGTTAAAATGTCAAGGTTTGGTAATTAGCAGTAAGCACAAAGTATAGTCTGAGCAGAGGAGCGTTGGATGAACAAAAATTTACAAAAAAATCAAATGGATTTTTCTGAGGATGTCTCTACGTAATTTCCTCTGACATCTTCCAATAGTAATAGCCTATCCCAAAGACCAAAGTGGTCAAATTGTGCATATTACATTGTGTTACCTGAGTCTTGCTCACTCTCTCAGTGGAAAAATGAAAGCTGTTGTAAAATCATCAGGCCTCAGTGAAACCCTAACCGTCCACAAGGAAGATACTCAATCACCCACATGAATCGTCCCAGCACAACCTCAGTGATTTATTTCACAATCCAATAAAAACGTTGGGTGGACCACAGTCTGTCAATGTCACAAACTGCTAAGACATTGTTGTTTTTAACCGCCGATCGACCAGGACTCGCTGTCCTTCATTGGCTGGCAGGTGGAGTCCCCTCCCCGTTGATGAGGTGACTCTGTATGGGATGCCCAACAATGCACAGAGGGGACTCATCAATGAGTTCCTTTCTCCCACGGGAGCCACTGTTTACTCAGCACAGGGCAGGCTGGAGAGCAGCACAATGGTGTTGCTGGGCCTCTGTGCCTAATATTGATGTCATACTACTCATCTCCACATTATCCCTGCTATTGATTAGTCTGATCTCAGCCTGGAGCGCTGGGGAGCAACAACAAACAGAGCTCTTTTTTCTCTCCTGTCTTTTCCCGTCTTATCCCACTGACTCCCACATATTCAGAGAGGAACCAAGCCAATTCTTTTTTCCAGTCTACTCAGTGAGTCCCCTGCACCAACGCTCATGGTTAATCGATCAGAGCTCTGTCAATACTGCAGAGATTCTGTACTCCTGAAGTGCACAATCACATAGAGTGAGTAGGAGCTTTTCATCCCTTGTGGCTGAATTTGTTTTGCAGCAAAGTGATCATGAAAAAGACACGGTTTAGTGTTCATAAAGCATCTGCTCTCACTCTACATCATGATTCATACCCTCAGAGCAGAGTAGACTGCTCAATAACAATATAGCGTTTATCTATATACTTATGTCACTATGTGACAGCATCTGCACTGATTCAACTTGCATCTAATGTGATGATGGGTTGTTGCAGAGATGTGAGAGAAAAAGATGCTATCACATCATGCTAACAGCTAACAAATCACCCAGAGAGAACCCTATGCTACCAGGAGCTTCACAGTAAGTGGAAAATGTGAATCAGCCACTGTAACGCTTCAACCCCCTAAAAATCTGTGGAAATGTAGGCTGCACCCACTACCCTCATTGTTTCCACATAGGAAAATGTACAGGGGTTTAACACATTCATCAAATGAGACTGTATCACATCCCTGACTGCAGCATATCTGCCTCCAGACGAGGGAAGTGGGCAGAACAACACTTTGATCTAATGCTGATGAGTAACTGTATGGCATTTAGTAGAAGCATCTATTGATACATGACAAGACTTTTTGGCGACACATATTTGTGTCGATGCACCACATGTACCATTGTTGTGATCATCTTCTTAGTATTGTCAGCATTACCAGTATTGATAACAAGGATGTTACCAAAGTCATTGCTGAGGTTTGACGTCTGATGGACAAGATGATTGTGTTTTATTTATGTGTTTTAAGATAACACTTACTCACTTCCTGTTTTTCATTGCTTGCTGTGTATGTATGTGTGTGGGGAGATGGGGTGTGAGATATTGTTTTCATTGTTGTCAATGTGTGAAGCACTTTGTGTTACTTTGC
>JARJLU010002618.1:0-26191 GCA_030272975.1 Sparidentex hasta | reverse complement strand
TATATATATATATATATATATATATATATATATATATATATATATATATATATATATAAATGGATCAGAGCAACTAGGATGGAGATTTCAGCAGCAAGTGTTAATAGCAACAGGTCCCTCATAGGGAGGGTCTGATTCATGTTTTTTTGGATTGATTGATAGATATTCAAGAGTTTAGATGATTAGACTGTTTAGAAGCTAGCCAACCATTTATCCAGTTTTGTCATTTTTAAAGGTAAAAATAAAATATTACTTTGGAAAATAGACATGACCCATTCAAGTAGTACTTGAGTAAAAGTCTTACAGTATCTGATATTAAATGCACTTAAAGGGATATTCCGGCGTAAGTTTAATCCATGGTCTAACACAAAGTAATTAAAAAATGAAAAGATTTGCTGATTTGTTTAGTGGAGTACATTTAACAGATGCTTTTGCTCAAAGTGACTTGCAGTAGTTCATACAGACATTCTTACACTGATGGCAGTGGCTGCTGACCAGTTCATCAGGAGCAGTTTGGGGTTCACTATCTTGCCCAAGGACACTTTGACATGCAGACTAGGAGAATCGAACCAATGACCTTCTGATAACAAGACGCTGGCTCTCTCTAGATAATACTTTATATTGCAGCTTAACTTAACAGACTTAACAGTCTTCTTATTTTGGAGGACGTGCACCACCTAAATACATTCTAATTTTTTTCACTTGTAAAGGAGAATGTTTGCATTGTTTTATTGTTACATTTACTTATATGAAATAATAAAATCTAAAACACTCCTCCCACCACAGTTTGAAATGAGGAAAATCTTCAGATGTGTTGATTTGTGTTGTAAACTGATTTAAAAACAATTAAACATAGTGTTGTTTTAATAAAATGTCATGTTAGGACTTAATGGATAAGTTTAACCAAATAGGTAAATTCATTACCTAAACACCCCCATAACTTTGGAGAGTGGGACAAGGTCCCATAGTCCACCAAACATTTCTGGACCTTCGCAGAAAAACAGCATGACAGCACTGCAGATGAAGCTCCTCTCTACGTGCAGATAATGACATATCAGAGCTGTGGCTCTGTGGACACGGAGTCCAGGTGGGAGCAGCAGTGACACCTTTCACTGTGTGACACAGAAACACTGTGCCTGGCTCTTCCTGTGCTCTGCTGGCCCTCTGCCTGGACTCTGTCACTCACTTGTGTTGCCTTTCAGCCTCGCCTTTGACATCAGCGCTGCTCGCGGGGCCGGGTTGCCGTCTAACTCTGGCTCGGCCTATCTAGGGTTTCACGTGAAGCAAGGTGTAGTAGGAGGATAATTTGTCCTCTGATGTCTGGCGGGTCACAGTATCTCCCAGAGCTATAAATACACCCCTTGTGTGCCTTCATACTTGGGAAGGGAAGCCCATGGTGGGCAGGCAGAGAATTACAACCGGTTTATTGATGACGGAAAAAAAAATAAGGGCCATCTCTGAGCAGCCTGGGGAAACAACAAACCCCCACAAAGTGTGCCAGCATAGCTGTCACGTTGATGGCTCACTTGGAGAATTCCTTGAGTGGTTTTCTCTTTCAGATCATGCCTTCATTCAAGCTGCAATTTGAACATTTCTTTGTGTAAAATGGCAGGATACGATCATTCACATCAACCAGGATGTACTCGACACACACGCGCATACACAGACACACGCGCGCATGCACACACACACACTCATGCACACAGTGTTGGCCTGTCTGCTTAAATATACACCTGGTTAATTATTCACAGCCCTGAGGGTCTGCAGTCTAGCAGGGTAGCTGCCTGCGTAAGGACCTGTCTTTCCTGATTTTATCTCTCAGCATTTCGTTATTCTGGGCACAGAGTCAATGAGAGGCACGTCATCAGAATTCTTCTGGTTTCTAGGAAGGGAGGGGAGGAAGGGGTCACAGAGCAGTTAAACCGACAAACCTAGCTGATGGGGCGGCTAGGTGAACGAGGCCTCTGAGTGCGAACAGTGGGGGAAAAGGCTGGACTGCGAGGCTCGCTGGAAACAGATGTCAAACAGGAACTCGTGTGTTTAACGTCTCCTCTACAACAAGCTTCCTGGAGACATGATCTGCCTTGAAGGGGGCCGGCCAGCAAACTGCTGCCTCATACTTTACCTCGGTCAGCCTGTGACCTACTTTCTGCTGGGATGTGGAGAGTCAAAACAAAAAGTAGAAAAACAAAAGGCTCACTCACTCACTGGTTGATATGGAAAGAAAGCTTTGTGGAATGTCTTGGGGGAGTGTCGGAACAGCGTCTGTTTCTTTTTCACAGGCAAATATTCACGTGTCATTAGCTAATAAAAAACAGTAATCAGAAGGAAAACAGATTGATGAGAGATATGATAGCCTAGAGTATCTGGGTTGGTTATAGAAAAACGTAATTTTCAGCAAAGATTGATGCTATAGTGAAGTACAAAAATGATCAATTCAGCTCTGGTTGGTCGCTATCGTAAACTCGTGAAGTCAGGGGTAGATGGGATTACAGGCAGGAATTCTGACTTTGAGTGCTGTTCCATTGTACTTTTGCAAGTAGATCAGAATTGTGTAGTTCTGAGTAACATTGCCACCTTGTTCTGATGGATACACTGACTGTGCCTCAGGCAGCTTTAGCAGTGTCACATGTGCATGTTTTCATGTTGCATTAAAATCTGACTTCACCTGGCGGAAACTAGTAACTCATTTTCATAACAAATTGTTTTCTGCTTTCTATCACCGATTCATAATGATGTAAGCATAGTGCACAGTTCAGCAACGCATTGTCACTTGACTACACAGCACAGGAAGTGACACCTTTTTGTATAAGGCCCCAGGCAACAGGGTTCACTTTTCAGTACAGAAAAAGGACAGGGCAGTTACTACAGCTCATCATGAATGCAGAGTGCAGACAGAAGACAGAAGAAAGAGTACCGCCTGCACTGGGCGGGCTTCTCAACATGATTTGTGCCATCACTGATACTTTGGAAGTCAGACCTGGTCCAACTGTTCACCATACACAAGTGTGACGTGGAAACTTGAAGCCTCCAGTGCACCGAGAGCAACTGTGATTTTAATAATTATAACCTACAGCAGCTACAATCATAACCTACACCTACAGCAGCTTTGCTGCATTATATTCTGTAAAAAAACAAAGACATATTTGATAAAGCTCAAGAATTCAAAACCACTATCAGACTGCACGATCCTCAAGATGTGTTTCTTTAATTAAAGAAATCAAAGAAAAAATGTCACTGGATGATCATTATTATTGTTCTTTCGTACTTCGGGTACCTACAAGTAAGTAAAAAAATGCACAGGGAATCACAGATCCTGGTTTTTCTTCAATCATTGCAACTGAAAGCTCATTTCCATCAGTTTTCAATTTAGAATCGAGATCTGGACATCCTTACAAAACACACAGTGGTGATCAACCAAGTGATACACATGTCTAAGTAGGTAATAAGATGGTGAAAATGTTCAAAAAGTCACTTTCTCAAAGTCAATACTACACTCTGTATGAATTTAGTTTTTTTACAGTTCAAAATCAGTTATTGTTGCTGAAACATTACTGATAGCTAATGAATGAACAAATGGATTTTCCTCACAGGACGTAGAGGGCCGTGGATGGGGCACATGTCAGCGTACAGAAGCTGCTGCTGTAATGTGTCAGTCGGTGACATAGATCAGTCCAGCAGCCAGATGAAGGTGATAAAGTGAGCAGGAACGGCACCCTGCTGAACACATCCACACTGGCTGCTACTGACGTGAGAACAGCCTGTTCCTCACTGACTCAATCATTCAATACCCCCCAACACACACACACACACACACACACACACACACACACACACACACACACACACACACACACACACACACACACACACACACACACACACACACACACACACACACACACACACTCACACAAACCAACAGACAAAGGCCAAACCCCCTGTACCACAGTACTCTGGCTGCATAAGATATTGTCTGTTTGCATTTCTTGATATAAAACATTTAGAAAATCTTCCAATACTACAATTTCACTTTAGGCTCAAAGCTCCAGTGTTTGCAGCGCTGCATTCAGATGAAGTCCATTGACATTTCCCAGCGATGGCAATTGACATGCAGAGTGTATCACTGACAAGACAGCGCTGGATTCCCACAGAGTCATGGATTATTGTTCTGTCATCAGATCAGTGGTCAGACAGAGAGTCTGAGACAGCTATTAATCATTACACCTCCTCTCCAGGTGATGCTCTCAAGCTGATGACTCACTGACTCCATGAAGCAAGGGTCACCAGACCACTCATTAATATGTCCACACATGGATTCTGTATATTCAAAATTCAAGTTTCAAGAGTCAAGTATTTTTTTGTCAATTCTGCTACATGTATAGGACATGCAGCGGATCAAAATGGCCTTCCCTCACACCCATGGTGTGAAAAAAAATTATAAAAGATGAAGAATATATTAATATGAAATATATAAAAAAGGGTAAAGAAACAAGGCACCAGCAAGTATTTAAATATAATATGTACATCAAAGTGTGAATATATAATAAATCTCAAGTATTTTAGTAATTTTTTTTACTATTATCACTGGTTTTCTACAATAGGGACATTTGGTGCTTCTGTTACATACAGAAAATGGACTTCAAACAGCTGTACGTGAGCACAAAACTGAGTGGAAGGAGTTTCAGTGATGAGCAAACTGACCTTACCCTTCTTACAAAAAACACGTTTTCAAATCAAATTAAGTCAACAGAAAGTCTTCTTTTTGTTATTTCATACAGTGTCACAGCACACAACCGCCCGCTACGCTACAATACGTTGCAATTCTGTGACCGCTGATACATTGCAGGACATTCATCTAATAAAACATCACAATATCTTTGAATCTGAGGAGAAAAAAAAGTGCAACTTGTCCATATCCATGTGTATCATCATTCCCATGTAAAAAAAGATATGAACTGGCAAATGCAAAAAATTGGTGTTTGATTTGTTAGCATAAAACAACAGCTTGCATGGAGTTCTATCAGCGCAGGAACATGTTGATCATTCATCACTGTCACTGTTTCTCCTGCACTCTTTTGTGGGAAATAGTGTTTGTTAAAGGAGCCTAACAACAGAAATACTTTTTATTTATTTATTCAGTTTTTTTGTAAATTGAGTTAACTACACAATACACATTTGAGTAAGATCGTGTTAAATGTTAAATAAAATAATCTGTGATCTTTACTGAGGTTTCCTTTCTCTTTAAACAGAACCTAAAAGCTCTGATTTCACTGAATCTCTCCATCACAGCCCGACATGTCAAATTGCCAGTACATTTACATACCAAAGCTCGTGGCTGGAGGTGACACATTTGATCACGGATTCACACATAGGCTTTCCAGGGAGCGGGTATGAAAATACTGGATGACAGAGAGGATTCTTTCATTGTGAATTATTAATATAGTATTTATAGGTCTGGATTTTTAAAATTGGGACTTGTTTTAAAATGTAAAAAAAAAAAAATTCCTATTAAAAAAAGCCTAAAATGGCTCATCCAGATCAACTGGTGTAATCCAAATGTGCAGAAGCCCATAGATCCAAAATTAACTTGAAAAAGCATGTTTTACATATTCTTAAAATGAAATCTTTACTGTAGTTGCTAAGCTAAAAACATTAGCACGCACCCAAACTGAAGTTGGTGCGCAAGCATGACTGTACATCGACGGTGGAAGTAACATCTTTTACATTACGTTTACATTTAGGGCATGTAGCAGACGCTTCTGTCCCAAGTGACTAACAATAAGTACATCTGTCAAAAGAAAGACAGAATAAAAACAATTGTGAAGCCCTCATCTGAGGATCGTAGCTGCTATTCATCAAGGATACTTTAAGTGCATAAGTGCACTTCGCCCTTCATCTTTTCAAATGAATGTGGGATCTTGATTCTTCTGGAGACCTGGATGATGCCAGTGTGGGGGCATTCAAATTGTTTTTACATTTCAAAACTAACTTCATTTGTTTAGGATAATGCTGCAAAACTGTTTTGCTGTGGAGCTCCAGAAATGTTTTGTCGACTACAACACCTCACCTGACTTTCTGTCGGCGTGGGGGAGGAGCTGATGACTGCATTTTCATTTTTGTGTGAATTGTTCATTTAATCTTAGAAGTGTGTTTAGAGGAAGGGTCAGGTCAGAGTCACTCCACAAACTGAGTGTTTATGACAGGAACAAAAATGTGTGTGGTACTTCCTGTACCCTGGCTGTACTCCACACACTGCCCAGCTTGACTCACATTTCCACTGACATTTGTTTTGCTCTCATCATCAGCTTATGACCTCAGTGTTCGCAGCTACAGGGTGAGCAATGGGGTGATGGGGGTCAGGTGGGGGTTGGATTAGGTCTGTTGATGCATGAGCGAAGATGCCGGCCAATGAGATGCCATGAAATAGAGTGTCTGTCAGTAAGAAGATTGAACGGAAGGGGCGAGTAAAGGGAAGCGTTTGGGTATGTTAAAGAACAAAACATAGAGGAAAGTGGGAGGAAGAGGTGGGACAGACTGGCTGTGGTGGAAGCGGCTGACTCAGGCAGGGTTCACTGAGTTCAGCTAGTAAATAAGTGACTGACTCTTCTGAGTGCATTCCAAGGCTCCACCTCACCCTCCGCCCAGCGTCTTCTCGGGGGGATTCCTGGGGTTTCTGGGGCTGCTCTCTGCTCCATGTGTCAACATTTCCAGGCCCTGATGCCAGCAGCGAAGAGGGGCGGCTGCTGCGTGGCTCATTCACTATTAACATGTTTGCTACAGATGAAGAGGGGAGGTCCACATAACCCCCCCGCCCCCAACAAAAACATCCCGAGGCTCCCAGTCAATCGGCTCGCCGTGGTAAATGAGCCAGTTTCCAACAGAAGCCCCACACACTGCTGGAAAAGACTGACATTCAGTCATGCAACACACAAAAATATTTCTCACAGCCAAACATGGCTGTCACTTGTGTATGCAGATTAATACACCCCTGAAGCAATCCAGAATCTGGCCGTGGCACCATCTGCCGCGGCTTTTGCTAATCACCTCAGCCAGATGGGTTAGCAGATCTTTAGGAAGCTTGTTTTCCTGCTCAATAAAAATGTGCCACATCGGGCTGCAACACAGAAATTGGAACTGTTTTTGTCTAAAAAAAAGGGGGTCTAACTCCATTTTTTTGCCTTTGAGCAGACTCAGGCGATCTGCTACAAGAATGTTGAGCATGTCAGATTTAGGAACCACGGACAAAACACCAGAGGGAAATGTCTGTGAAGGGCAAAGAGGTAATATCACTGTAAGAGAGACATTTCATATTCAGAGCAGTTCACAGTCTGTTCAGTCGGTAGTGCTGAGGTAATGACCACATACACACATGCAAACACACAGCTTGAAAATTCAACGAGCATTCTGAATCAGTGGCACTTGAAATTTGAGTCTCCGCACATCTGCTCCATACGTAACCTCCGTCTTTGGTTTTTGCCACATCAGGAAAAACTGCGTGGTTATTTAGCTCTGCAGTGCAAATCATTTCATTTCTCTGATGAGAGTCGTAATTGAAGTTCAGCACTGCTACAGCCTATGTGACTCAATGAAATAGATCGTTCAGATCTGATTTCTTCTGTATAAAATAGATAAGGTGGGAACTCAAGAGTTTCACCGATGGCAGGATTGCAGGTTCCAGCCTGTTTATTTGAGATTTCAAATCTCAGCCGACAGCATCTGGGTTGTTTTTACGTTCCTGCTATAGGTTGAACATTC
Organism: Sparidentex hasta; assembly: GCA_030272975.1. Taxonomy (NCBI): domain Eukaryota; kingdom Metazoa; phylum Chordata; class Actinopteri; order Spariformes; family Sparidae; genus Sparidentex; species Sparidentex hasta. The sequence goes on along the minus strand of JARJLU010002618.1, from coordinate 18,433 downwards.
CTGAGCGGAGGCCTGAAATCCTGAGAACAGCGCCTGAAGTAAACTAGCTCAGAGACAATGGTGAGAGGTTGAAGGTGAGGAGAGTGGGGCCTTTGCAGCTACTAATATATTCCTGGGAGATTTCTAAAGTGCTCAGACGCCAATTGCCCCACATAATGGTTTCCATGGTGACGGATCCTCCGATCCAGGGCTGTGGTACAGAAATGAACCGGCAGAACAATGACCCCTACTTCCACCACGTTACGGAACATTTTTCAGCCGGCTCCTTTTTTTCCATTCTGTGTCAGAAGGTGAGTAAACTACGATTTACAGAAAAGAAAATCCGCTTTTGTTCGTGTTCCGTTTCCATCTCTGCTGTTCCCATGATCCATGGCTACAGCTCCGAACTTCCTAATGCGTTTTTTTCCAGAGGCTTCTTTTCAGCCTATGGTCTTGACAACACAGTTGGAATTTGCATGCATCAATAGCTTGGAGGAAAACAACATCCTTAACAGAATACACAAAACTGGAGAACCACATCTCTTAGGAAGGGCTGTTCTGAATTTAGCATTTAGGGTAAAATAATTGGGGATGTTACATTATTGATTTGAAGCAGCACTCACCATCTCTATGGCCTCTTATGAGCTATTTATGAAGTCTTCTCATTAATAATACCTTAAGCAATTCTATTAGTATTTCTAGTACAAGAGAAAGAACAAAGAAAAACAAAGAATGCCTGTCTTCTGAGAGAAAAACACATAGCTGAAGGCTGGTGGCTGCCAAGCAAGGTTTCTCTGTCACACTGACAGAGGGAAAGTGCTCTATACTGACCACGGCCATAGCTTTGGCACCCGAGCTCCCCATCATGCCTCTCCAGACAGCTGGGGGTGACATCCTACTTATAGATCCCCTGGTCACAGACAACAAAGACAAGATGCTGCCCAACAGGACGATAAATAGAGATAAAATAAATAATAATCAATGAGCCACCAATCAGTTTGAAAAGGTGATACTGCCTCCAAGTAAACGTGTCTGGAAGCAATGTCATTCCAGCACTTTGCACATCAGGTTTACTCATCACGGTTCATACAGCTCAGCTTGTGAGAGCAGTTGTGTAATGATCTCTTTGTCAAATCTGACGCCTGTTGGTGTAATAGTAATGTCACCTGGGTTATCTTCAAGTTCATATGAAATAGCCTGTGTTACAAACTGGAAGCATGGAGCTTCACCATTCAGGGAGGCTCTAAAGGACTCCACCAATAAGTGAGTTCATCGGTGTGTCCTTGCAAAATAGATGGTGCTAGCAGCTTGGTGAGGTAATGAGTACTTGCAAGGCTATTTAGGGAACTACTTTAGCTGGAGAGCTAGCCAGTAACACTGCATTCACACACACAGTTACACAGTACTAGGCAATCTCTGGCCTCTCATAAACCTGCGGGTGTGTTGACTGGACACTTGTTTTCTGACAAACTACAAGCAGTGAAGTCGTTAACGAACTGTTGCAGAGTTTATTTCCAAGTACAGAACACATGTTTTACAACGATCAGTCTCACACAGATTTACACTATGGTTTTGAATCTGCGCTGACAGACATCCTGACTCCTATAGATATAAATCTATAGCCTTTGAGCAGATTCTTTCTGTCTATCTATACACACACACACACACACACTCACACAAACTCCATTGTACAGTACTGACAACACCTGAAATGTGATTCTGATGTTCTTTTCCCTATAGTATCTTTGTGTTGAGCTTCATATGGCGTATCACCTCCCACCCCCCTGTTAACATGCATGGCACCAGAGAAGCATAGTTCCCAGAGACAAAAGTCACACATGCACAGAAGGAGGATATACAGCCTCTGACAGCTCTAACTGGAGTGGGAAGACAGGCTATAATGGAATCTAAATAAGACTGTGCTGGCTCATTAAAGTTGCCCCGTGTGTTTGGTCATTAACTCTCCTCTTGTGTGACCTTCATCGCTCAAGGTGGGGTGGAAGGGTTTGGCTCTGCAGTGTACAGTCTTGTTTCCAACACACTTAACAACAGCCCGCAAAGACAGACTGTGCTGATTTATGTCCTGTGAGCGTGTTGCCACTTTTATAGGCTATAAAAATTATTAACCCACTGAATGTCCTCTAAACACTTTAATTCCTCAGCAGAAAATATCTGCCGTGGAAAAAGCTGGCGGCTGCTCCTACAAGGCCAATATTGCTTTTGAAGAAGAAAGTTCTGACAAAATAAAAAAATAGTTTTCTCATCACAGAGGGGATTCTACACCCAAGCAGAGCTCACTGGGCATCACCGCCACTGGCTGCTAGCCATTAAGTTAACACTGAACCTGATAGTAGCATCCCATGCCGGTCCAACTCCAAAATTAGCTCAGATTCAATTATTGATGGTGGATAGACATGCTTTCTCTCTCTGTCTTTAGTTGCACAACAAGACTAAGGTGTTGTTCAGACTGCCAGCTCGAACTAAACATGAACACATCAAATCAGATTTCAAACGTCTCAACACAACACCCAATGACAATATCAAATCCTGGGTGTCTGAAGTATATCAGAGTTCCTGAGCAAAATTCATGCTGCTACTAGCCGTGTGGTATGCAAGACAACACAGTATGTGGAGTCACGCTGAAATAGATGGTCCACTGGCTTCTTGACAGTCTGACTGTTTGCATGGCGAGATGATGGATCTCAATTTCTTATGACGCGTTGGAAAGACACGTCTCAGGTGTGTGTAGTTACTGATGCCTCCGTCGTTACCACAGCAACCCATGCAGATAGGTTAGTGATGTCTGGCCAAACCAATCCTACCTGATCAGTTACAACATTGTGGACAGGCCTGCCATTACTGCAAACGTTCCAATATTTTGGGATATGTTTAATCAATCAATTAATTGAAAAATAAGCAATAGATTGATTAATTATAACATAAATCATTAGTTGTAATCTTAATCCTAGTGCATAAATAGTCAGGCGAGGAATCATTCATCCTCCAGAGCTAATTTGGATTCTTTCAGGACTCCCGACTCTGTGCAGAGTAACTACCTGAAGGAATATACTGTATCCCTGCAATGCAAATGCAAATCCAAGACTGACATGCTAAATCCAGACCTCCCTGCAGGGAAAAGAACTGAAAACATGCATGTGTCAGAGTAGCTAGTCCAGCTGTAAGAGGAGACCGTGAGGAACGAGTTCAAACAGCATTCAGTGGATGTAAAACAATTCTTGTGTGATCATGCAGATTCAAAGGTCAAACTGAAACTTGCCTCTTTCCACTGTTTTTTTATTCTCCTGTGGTGGGGTTTGTCTACTAAAAGGGTCCGTCTTGTCCGAAGTGTGACAGTGGTCCTGGGACAAGCTGGCAGGCTCAACATCCCTCCCCCCACTGGCAGGACCTGCAGTGTATTAAAATAAATCTGTGCACACGTCCCACCCCGCCATGCTCGCTAGACATTACCTTATACAAGGCTAGCAGCAGCACGTTCTGCTCTCTGCCGGCCTAGGAGCACATTTTAACCACCCTGCTGCTCCTGGCCTTAACCCCACCCCCACCTTATTTACCCTGCAGCCCCCTTCACCTTTAGCCCCCACCTCTCCTGTGTTTCTGTGTACATGATCTCACATGACTCGACAAAAACCCCAGGGCTAGAGCAGGGCTGTCCGGAGCGTTCTCCCTAGAGAGGAGGAGAAGATTGACTTTGTGGAAGGGACCTGGAGCGTTGCCCTCGACTTGGCTCAAATTGTCCCACTTGTCTGAACTGATGGATTTTGGCTAAAAATAAAAGCAAAAAGGGGCCCTTGACAGGCGGATGAATGAACTCAATGGTGCTCCTCCCGCTAACCGAGCCACCACATCATGCGGCCTCCTCCGGGTCCCCAATGCCTGAAAGACGAGGATGGCGTGCACAGCCCTGGGAGCGCTGCGTTTCACAAACAAAACAGCCCATTTTCCATGTGTGGCGGGGGAGATTCAGCAAAGGGGTAGAGCAAATGCAAGATGAGCCAAGTGAGTGGGAATTCCTGTGCTTCTCCCCCCCCTCTGTTACCCCACCCCCTGCACATTCCCCCGCCACATTCATAGCAGCAAGAGATCGGAGCAAAACAGAGCAGCACCAGACTGGAAAGAAGGATCATAACCCAACCCAAACAAATAAAGGAGCAGGCTGGCCCGTGGGCTTTTCCCTCAAGGAGATTAAGTCCTGCCCTGATCAGTCAAACTTAAAAAATGCTCCTTTCCTCATGTCTGTTTGAATGTGTTTCATTTGTCAGCTTTATGTCTGTCTTCCACAATTTGATTTTTTTTTTTTTTGGAGTTTGATCCCTGGAGGCTGCTTTCACTTGGCTTTCATTTATAGGCTTATAGTGTATCCAGTACACTTCCGAGCTATGTCATATATTGTTATTCAAAGAATAAGGTAAGCCACCCATAAATACCACCAGTTTGTGGGAAAAAGAATAAATGTAATCAGTTTGAAAGTGTGGACTATATGTCCATAACTGTCCTTCTTAGGGTCAGAGAGTTAAATCTGCATCATGACAAGTCAATTAATTAGCAACCAATAGACCCTGTTTGCTCTGTAGCCACAGATGTACAGAAAAACAACCACTGGATTACTGTGAATTGTCTGAATTTGAGGTGGAGTTAATGAGATACTGTTATCGCTGGACAGCAGCGGCGCAATACATCATTTTAAAACAGTATCATAGCTATATATTATCAGAGATAAATATAATCAATTAAAGTATGACACAAATATATTAAAATAACGTATACCCCAGACATGTGGTGGGGTATGTGCCTCACCAGCTTGAATGGGCACTCTACACCTCTGCCTGGAAAGAGTTCGTTACACTGATTCCAGCAGTGTGTGTTTGAGACTAATGGCTACCACTTTTGAGTCAGATCACTTTGAAGGCTTCAGTTTAATGAAAATGCTTGAGAGATTGTCAAACAGCGTCCACATCGTTTTGACGTCACATTAGGGGCTGCGTCTGGCAGAGTTTTGTCATTTTCAGACCGAATCATTGATTGGCAAGTAAAAAAGCAGGAGGGGCTTGAACTGCTCTCTCAAGCTTTTTTTCATTATTTCACAACTACTTTTTCTGGGTGTACAACCCAATATAACTCTGTGAATGATTTTGTGGAGTGAAGTGTGTGAAGTCAGCCCAATTCCTCACATCTTGCACCTGTCTGTGCCTCTTGGCTTTCCATCTAGCCTTCATTTGTAGTCATTAGGGAAAAAAAGTATTTTAAAAGAAATGCTCACACTACTATTGCACGGACCATCACTAGTTTTCAGAGTGACCTGGGTGCAGGGCTCCTTTAAATATTCCTTGACTGTTTGCCATATGTGAAGCTCGTACGAGGTCTGCACGGGTGTTCCAGACTGCCATCTGGATCCTATCAGAGACCACAAATACAGATGTAGTGAAAGCGCTTGGTAGCAGCGCGGGCCGCCCAGCCTAATGAATGGGAAGAGCACATGTTGAACCCCTGCAACAGGTCAGTGGCAGGCGTGGGCTTCACCTCACCTCACACACACACAAAACAGAGGGAAGATCAATTGTCAGGGAGACGTTCCGCCTCAACCCGCGTCTCACGCTACCCGAGAGTGTCCCGAAATATCCCTTCTCTCCGAACAAAAGAACAACAATACGGCAAGAGGTGATACGTGATACAGCAGGGTTAAAAATAGACTCACTGCTGACGAACGGTGGTCTTAGTTTACACCCTAACTAGCTGTGGCTATGACTCCGACAACTCAGCTCAGGATTTGAATAAAAAAAAACACACAAGGACAGGCATTTTTGTAAACCACTTATTGATGCAGAAATAGGATCTGGAAGTCTCCGTTCTATTGGGACTTTATGTGCCCTGTAACTTGAGAACAGAGAGAATCAAATGTTCTCACGCATGTCAAGGCTAAGAGAGTCCTGTTTGGGGGATTCAAAAGGTCTCATGGTATGTGAAGCATAAATGATCTGCCTGAGAAGACAGAGAAGTCCACCTTTTCAGGGGGAGGATATTTCTTTTGTTTTGATGTCACTGCACATGGCGTACTACATAGAGGATCATCAAAACATTACATCATGCAGGAAAAATCCATGAGAGAGGCTGCAAGGTTTTTCCAACTGTGCTTTGCTGCACATCAATCAAAGCTCAGGGAGAAAAGAAAGGAATTAGGGAGAGAGAAGTCCTGAAAGCCACTTGTTTTCCTGCAAAGTGTTGAAAGACTGCTCGATTCAGAGGATCAGACGTCTGAATCGGGCTCTGGAGGTGGTCTTTCCTCCAGGTCAGGCAAAAAATGAAAAATGCCTCAGGGAGGAAGGAAATTAGCATAAAACAAGGTGTTGCTTTTGATTTAAATACTTTTAAAACTGTGTTATTATTCTTTACTTTATTGCACAACCCTTTGTTTTCCCTCTCTTTTACACATGTAAACAAGAACATTTGTGACTAAAGGACTTTGTAAATCAAAGCAGCACTTATTCATACTGAACTGATTGATTCAAAGACATTCCAGAGGTATAATGGGAATAATTTCTCCCACTCTGTGTCATAAGTGCATGCAACATGCCTCAGAGTGACAGGAACAATGGCCTCTTTCACTGCCTTCACCAGGCTGGAGATGGAGAGGTGCATCATGGGAAGCAGACAGGCAGACAGGCTCGTACAGTCAAATGCGGATACTTCAGGGAGGCCTCACACAAACCCAGGCAACAGGCAATGGCACTTAGACTTCCAGATATGGGCCATGTGTGAATTATGTGCTTGGATTACTCCTGCTTTGTAAAACACACAGCGCCTGCATCAGAGGGCAGCCAGTTCACACACCTCTTACAGAGCCTGATCTTCAGTGAAAATAAGTACAGTGGTTGTTTGGGACGTACAAGCACCATCCAAAGGATGGACTCACTGCAATCACAAGTTTTCATGTCTTTCTTAGTATAAAATTATATATATATAAAAATGTCCTAGCGGCCTAAGTTTGGTCCTCAGGAAATATCCTTAAATAAAAAAAACAATACATTTCTTGAAGATATTTTTAAACTAAAGTCTTTATAGTGTAGCATTTTTTTTGCCTTTTTTTCAACTTTCTCAACTTTCTCACATGTTTTATGACTTGCTGTTGTGATACACACCAGTCGGCCACCGTAGTTTTGACATACTTTTTATGTAAGACTGGAAAATAACTATTGTTCATATTCCACTGTCACGAAACAGGATAAAACTGTTGTTGGCATATACATCAGCTGTCACAGTCTGCTACAGACTTGAGAACATGTATGTCCCACAAACATAAGTCTGACTCATCTATTGTAAACTATTGGTACGACGCCTGTCATTGGGCCCCTTTACCTCCCTGCATGTGCATTACTGTTTTAAAGATCCCTGACGCTTTGTGAAACCACAATAACCTAGCTAGCAACTTACATGGGGAAATTAAAAAATTATGCTGAGAACAGCTGCTAACGGCACAAAGGGAAACACGCTAATTCAACTCTCTGTATTTAATACAGTGAAGAGTCATGGACTAGCTTGTATGGGACCTGATACACAAGGCCGTTAGTCAGCTGTCTGCCAATGTTGGGGCCATCGGCGTCATTCGTGGCTCTCGTTTCTGCGGAGCGTCGCACCAGTCGGTCCTTGTCAGCGCTTACGGTGCAAGTGGAACCGGCTGCGGGACATGCTAGAAGAACAAGTCTCTTTGATTGGCTGTTCAGCTAAGCAAATCATTGCACCAGCAGAGACACATAAAAACAAACCGACGGCCCCTTGAGCATGCTGCTGTAGCACCTTTGATTTCACCCATTTAGCAAAGATATATTTCCTCAGCAGAGCCTTCTGTTTTCCCTTTGTGAGTGACAATACAGACTACTGCCACCTGCTGGTACAGAGAGATATTTCCTATCACGTATACGCAGAATGAAGAAGCTAGGAGGCCGTTCGTGATGTGTTCAAGTACAGCTTTGTGGCCAAGACACTGATGATGCGAGGTGACTGCTGCTAGTTCTCTGATGTTGGTTTGGTGCGTCTGGGTCTCCAGGGTGTTGAGACTGCACCAAACACATTACAGTTACAAATTACCAATATCATCAACCAACTGAAGAACACACGCGTAGGGGGTGATGTTGTTGAAGAAAAACAGTTTTGATAATATATCATTTATTGATCTCAAATGAAAAGTACATTTTGATTCCAGCTGGACTGTCAGATAGAAATATATTTTACTGTGGGAGGTCCGCGGCTCGTACAAGGCTTGAGCAGCGCGCCACAGCCACCACAAGACGTACGAGTAACCACGTTGAGCTGGTCTCTGGGCTCGACACACAGATGCCAGCACTCCACGTGGCCTGGGCTAAGCAGCCTGACAACTTGTACTCCTACTACAGCGGCTTTAACTTCACCCAACACTAAGCCACAAACTCTGGCTATGAGACTAACAGCTCCCAGACAAAGGAAGTCGTTGTGTTTGCTCATAGATTATTAAGAAAAGCAGGGATAAGAGTTGTGACTTTAAATACACGTGAGACCTGCCATAAAGAGATTTGTGTGCAGCGTGTCACTTTAGAGTTACAGCTTCCCTTTTCATAAGCACATAAGGAAATTTGGACTGGATTTATTATTGAAGGGAAATGGTTAAACAAGTGAGTTTCCTTTCATTATTTTGTGAGTAAGTTAGTGGATTTTTTCATAGCTGAGGCTTGTTAAACGATTTGCACAAGTATAGGACAGAACAGAGCCAGCTGGAATAATTAGCATTGAATATTTAGTCTATTACAGCCGCTATTCTAGCACCTGCAAAGGAAGTTAGAGAAGGAAGCTATATTTCCTTTGCACCACTTAGTTATAAATGGATATGTGCACTTTGTCAAGAATTTATACGTTTCGAAGCGTGATTCTTGTAGTCAGAGAACAGTCATATTGTCCGTGAACAGGAGACTTCAGATTATATGTTTTAATGGAGAATTTTTGCTTTTAGATTGTAAAAAATGTACACCAAAACAGAAAGCGGTCCTGTTATTTATTTATTTTTTTTAACAAATTAGTCTTGTTGCTGCTGGTATTATACATTAAATATTAAATAAAGACAGATCATAAATGAAAAGAATCAGACTACGGCACCATCTGAGTTTGTGTTTGTGTGTGTCACTGCGATGCATGTTTGCCTCAGCTTCACACAGTCTAACCACAACAGGAAAAAATAAAAAACAGCCTTCCTGCCAACAGAAAATCATGTTGTAAAAACAAAAGGTGGAGTAGATACAGAGTTAGTGTTACTTACAGACTTGTCCTTCATCTTCCGACGGTGATTAGTGATCATTTATCCACGAGCAGCGCACGGTCACACTCACACATCTACATCACTGTCAGTCAGAAAGAGGTCATGATTGGCAGGTCGGTGGTGAGCGTAGAGGACGTCCCTGTAGCGTGAACACAGACCCTCCTATCATCCACAGTTACTCATCCAGTGTCACAGGAAAGCCACAGAAGCACCTTAAGATTTTGTGACTACAATTCAAGAGTTTTATCACTGTGAGACAGCTGCCGCTCTGTTACCAGTAAACTAATTCTTCACATTTCAAATAAAATCTAAGTCAGCTGAATGATGTGGAAGTTTAAGATCCAGCTCCAACGTCACTCACTCTCTTCAGACTCAGGTGTAGACGGCAGTATCTGCTACACTGCTCCTTTTACTTTCGTGTTCCGGGAATTTGCCAAATCAAAGTTCAGAAATAAAAGGAAAATGGAAATGTTTTTTTGATTTTAAAGCACTGATGTTTCAGAAGCATCCTCTTACGAGCTCCTTGCTAAGCACTCAACCGTACCTTTAGGACTTGTTATAGCTCTGTTTTACTTGTTATTTTTATAAATATTTGACATTTTTATGCCCTCAATGTTGTGTTAAATATTTCCCCCTGCTATCAAAAATGGTAATAAATTTTTCAAGATATTGCATCGAAGACAGAAGTTCCAGCATCCTGAAAACAAAAATAGTTAGCTGGGTACACACAAGATGATCCACTGAACTAGATTGATAATCAGTTATTCATCTATCCAAAAATCAAGCATTTGATCTCTGAAAAATACTAATTTGTTGTTTTTTTTCGGTTTCAGCACAGACTACTTGTGCGTCTCTGTACAGCTACTGGACAAAATAAGACATTACAATGAACATTTGTTTTTATTTGTTCTCTTTTTTAATTGTAATTGCTTCTCATAGTCATAACTTAATCCACCAATGAGGTGAAGACCATAAGATGGTCAGTAAATAAATTACTAGACAAGAATGAACACTCGTTGTCAAGAAAACAGTGACTCCCTCATTTAAAAGCATGGCCTTGCATGTTGTGATACACGATATACATCTTGATAATGTGAAATCCTCTCAAAAGCACTTCATTAATGCCAGGACCTGGTGGCAATATCAAATATCACAATATTTTTGCCCATATATTGAGATCAATATTGACTGTGACTACTTGTACTTTGACAAATATATGAATACATATATGGAGAGGCTGACTGAGAGGGATCAGACACCATTATTAGAACAGGAGAACGGTCAGGTAGGTTCAGGAAATGTCATCATTCCACTGTAATGCAGCCTTTAAAACCAAAAAGACAACAATTATGTCATATTACCATATAAACATATCCAAATTCAAAGACCATATATAGTCTCATATAGCAGTTATGATCTATATTGTATGTACTGCCCAGCCCTGCGTGGAATTACTTCCGTTGACTGAATGTGGTGTAAAACAAATGTTGACAACATACAGCACACAGAACAGACTGACCAGAGTCACAGCGCAGCCATCGTGGAGGCTGTCGAAGATGATGAAGTGCTGATTGTGATGTAGTGAGAGCTAACAGCACTGTGTCTCTGTTTGTGCTGCTGGTTTCACATTGAAATAAGCTGTGACATCTCCTTTTTCTCTTCTCTTCTTACTCTGCCACCAGTGTCAACTGATAACTATCAAACAGCTCGACCCGATGCAGGTTTGCAACAGAGATATGATGATGGTTAGAGCGGCCCGTCGCTGAGCAGAGTATGATAGATAGCTCTTGGAGGAGAAGATGACTGTGATAGTTGGCTTAAAGCGCAGCATAAGTGTTCCTCTTGTATATCATCCTGAAGGAATACATATCACAGCGTTCAAAGAGACTCGGCGATCAGAATCAGATTGAGCAGCACTTGCTAAGCATGATGAGAACCAATTTGCTTCCTAACCTCCAGACACACTACTTGAATGAGATGAAAAGGGAAGTGCGCTGCTGTAAATCATCTAAATGTCCAGTTCCTACAGCCTTCCATGCAGCCACGACTATTGATCTCCTCTAACTCTCTCCTCATGTCTGCTGTCCTTTCTCTATGTTTTAGCTCAAAAAGATGTTTCTGTTGCAAAAAACGTCTCAAGCTCTCATAGAGCACACGCTTTCTTCTGGAGACAGGGCAGATCTTGTTGACCTATTCTCTGATCAAATTTTTCCAGACTTTTGACCATTTATAACTTTAAGTAAGTCAGCATTCCTGTAGAGCTTCTTTAATTTTATGACATATAACAAAGTGCTGAAAACAATGATTATGTAGATGGTTAAGACCCGCAACCCAACACAAACATACAGAATATAATCATGGCCCTGATCTGTTATCAATAAACACTGCTCTGATTTAATCTGTGATCACATGTGCAACTACTCTCTCAACTACTGGATGTGAAATTTGCCTTTCACACTTTCTATATTTTAACAATTACATGTGATTGGAATATTTTTACAGGTGATACACAGCTATTTTTTGACCTGCTTGGCTGTTTACATACAGATTACATATGTTCGTACACAATTTGCTTTTTCACTTGGATTAGCATTTCCTTGTGTAGAAAGCTGAATTGGCTGATAATACGAGCTCTTCAAACTAATATATCATATATCAACTTTAGCAAAAACATTTAATCTACAATCAATCTGCTCAAAACTTTTCCAGAACAGCGTCACAGTGCCCTTCAAAACAGAAGGGCTCAACTGGCAATTATGGTGTCTATTATAGAAGTGGATGAGGGTCAAAGAAAGTTTCTGAATTTTAACAGTTTTTTTTCTTCAATCTGACTTCAATCTCAAAATATAGATACGGAAGTCAGAACTCAGATTTCTTCTTTTTTAATGTTTTTTTTTACAGTGGCCGTAATCTTCTTCTGTAAATTATCTACGACGTTTAACAAACCAAATAAACATATCTGAATACTAGCTGCCAGTTGTTATGATAAATGACAAAATCATCAGAATAAAATCAGAATAAAAATGTTCTGTAGCTTGACTAATTCTACCCAGGGCTTGACATAGGAGTAATGTTAAGGATTTATTAAAAGAGTTAAAAGACCAATGTCTAAACATTACCAGCTCCTCTATCTAATACAATAATACACTTGCATCTGCACAGTGCTAACCAGTTCACAAAATGCTTCACACATCAAGGTTACAAAACAGCAAAAGTGAATTAACACACTCCTTCAAGTAGTAGACATACACACACAGAAACAGGCACTGATAAGAAAATGCTTCTAAACTGCTTGATGCAAGGAACGAATCAAAACTGAGACAACTCATGACATCTAACCACCCAGACCAACTGTCCAGAGACAGAGGTAAAAACACATAAATAAAAATTCACCTTTAAAAGTAAACAAAAACGGTGAGTAAATGGTTTCTGCGGCGCAGGCTCCTACTCTGCATTGTTTAAACATGCTTGGCTGACGCAGATCTTGTGACTCAGTATCAACAGTGAACCATCCACAACTCTGCCTTGTTGACCTTTCACCATCTGTCCTTAATGACACGGCCCGGCCGGCCGACTGCACAGGGCAGCATGTGACCACCGCAGGTACACAACAAGAGTCCGCTAACGCACTGCGGGTCAGAGGGAGGCACAGGTGAACTGACCGTGAACTCAAATCACACTTACTGATTCTTTCATGTGCTGCTGTGGAGTTCATTAGGGTCATTTGGGTTCACATTTCCTGACTGAAAACTCACCAGGGCTCAGTCTGACACCATGACTTACCTTTTCTGGAGGTCACGTCATTAAAACATCTTTTATTACTTGAGGTTTTGCTGTGAGAAACCGCTGGCTATCAGACGTCGTCTTCTTATGGCCACTAAACTTCAGCCTCTTTCTCAGACTGTGTGCCTCCTCAATTCATCATCAGCGCTCCACCATAAAAACCGCAGTAACCAGTAAAGGGTATTGAGAATAACTAAACAGTTATTCAGAAATAGCCAAATCTTCTCACTGATGGTCTTGTTAGTCATAAAGAGGAATCAGTATTCGACAGACAGACAGTTTTATAACCAGTTAAAGGGTCTTGTAGTATGTTCAAGTACACAGTTTTATCTTAAATTTAACAGGATCGAAGACATCAGCTCTATCAAAGATTTTTTACCCTTTATTGGACAGAGAAGGTATGACATGAACAAAGGTCAGTGTCTGGAATCCAAGCAGTGCCAGTTGTGACTTGAGCCCAAATATTAAGTCCCAGCAGTCATTGCTGACCAGAATGTGAAATTTTCCATAATCCTTTAATATTACTGTGCTTTCTTGCAACAGTTTAAACATCCATAAACCAACGATTAGTTGATTGACGCACAAAATGAGGTAGGCATGGATGAAGATATAGTTTCTCTGGTGCCACCAAATTTCAAAGGCATCTTTCTCATCTGACCAATTAACCCAAACCAAGAGGAGTGAATTGTCCAAAGTATGATGTGAACATGCCCTGAGGGGACTGACTGATATATTTTTATAGGCCCATATACTTAAAAATTACAGGAAGAAATCATCATAAACCTGGCTGACAATTATCCACATACAGATTACACCCCCAGAGGAAGGGTTGTATAAATGGATTTAACCCAACTTAAACTAACCTGACTTTCACGTTTTCCATACCACATCTGTGTGTTTCAAATGGAAAACCCATTGGGGTGAACGTCATGCTCTCAGTTTCTGTGCTTTAGATCCAATACTTCTCTTGCTGTAGAATTAATGTCCCATTTCTTGCTCCCTTTTTATGTGCCATGATTAGAGAAACAACATTATTAGGGGAAAGAACGAGGCACAGTGGGCCACTAGAGCGCACAGACAGGATCTCCACCTATGGCTCCCTGCTGTGAAATGGCAGAAAGCCACCAGCAGCAAATCCTGCTGATCTCGTTGTAAGCTGACTGGTTTACAGTGCAGCACGGGGGCTTGGTAAAGGAAGTGTGGGCACACTACTGCACTTCCACACCCACAGCCTCCTCCCACCACTACACCAGCCCCCTTCCAACCACCTGCGCTGGTCTCACAGGATGCCCCCCCTCCACAACCCTCCTCTTCTCCCTCACACAAACTTCTTTACAGCTGTACTTCTTATACCGCACCACACACTGAACACCCTTTGTTGTTTTACACCTCACTGCTTCAACTGCTTCAACGACGTCAATGAATATGCAGTTTACAGTAAACCGCCTTAAAATGCAGGCAGTGGTTAGGAGGCAGGTTCATCCAGGGCAATGCAAATTATCATTGTGTCTTTCTTTATCAAATACTCTAATCATGGTTTCATGTCATGCAGATAACTTTGGTTTCATTTAACAATGTTATGAGATGTCTGGTTTACAGATATCTAACTTCAACTTCAGCCAAGATTTTTACTGGAAGTACAGTAAAGAATAAGCTGAGGTCTGTTGACTATTCATGATATTGGGGAAAATGTGATAGCCCTAAATGTATTTTTTTTTGTGAGCATCTGAATCAAAAGTCCATTCTAAACTACATCCTTTTAATGATTTAATTCAATTTAATGCTTAATATTGCAATTGGTTGCTATTTTAATTGCATTTTCTTCTGTAATTTAAACAGATACTTCTGAAGGCACCAAATTATCTTGCTGGTAGGATTCAGATGAAATTATGTTCTAATCCTTAGATAGTTTTCTACAGAAAAAATAATTCCATTTAGCTTTTGTTAATTAAATTAGCTTAGATTATTAGCACTATATTTCCTAACAACAGCTTAATTGTAAAAAAAAATAATGGTATTAATGACAAAATGCATTTTATATCTGATTATGAAAAGTTATGTATATCACTGACAGCCCTATATCTCTGCACAATAGCTGCATAAGCTAACATTAGCTTTTCACAGTGTAAAAAAATCTGCATTCAAAGCCTGAAAGGTGATAACAATTTAAACTATTTAAACTGGCCGAATTTCAACCACACATCACTATAAAAACTATAAGAAAAACTTATTTATTTAGCACTTTTCTAAACACAAGTTACAAAGTACATTTTATCAGCAATAATATAGATTAAATCAAATCACAAAAGAAATAGTTATCACAGAGTCATACAATACAAAACATACAAAGACAACACCACTAGCCCATAGAAGTATGTTTTCAACAGTTCTTTTTAAAACACTCACCGGACTTAGCTGATTTGATGGGAGGGGAAGGATACCTTGTACCTTGTAAGCAATTACAAGAATCGTGAAGTGAATTCTAAACTTAACTGGCAACCAGTGCAGAAAGTCTAAGATAGGTGTGATGTAAGATTTTCTAGCTAACAGCCTTGCTGCTGCATTTTGTAGAAGCTGCAGTTGAGCGAGGGCAATTTGATTATGTTCTTAGTCTGAAATGGATGATATAGATCTGATTTTTAAAAAGTGTCTCAGTTGAAAGAAACAGGATTGAAACAGTCCATTGTGATGGTCAAATCTCAGGAGAGGATAATAATTGGGACTGAAGAATCTCAGTTTTGTCAGAGTTTAGTTGAAGGAAATTGTTATGTGCAATTCTTTATGGCAATCAAACAGTTTGGAGGGTGTTTAATTTGGAGTACACATTTGGTTTTACTGAGACATAACAATTATAAAAGATACAACCGAATTAAGATATAATATAATGAGCAAGTAAATGATGCGATGTGATAACTAGGCCACAGTTTGAAGAAAAACTTAACACTTCCATGATTTTTCTTTAAGTGAAAATCCACACATTCCATCCTGTGTGTTCTAACATCAAAATGTTAAAGAGTCAGAGTTTGTCATGAAGAAATCATTGGCCAAGTGTGAAACACTGGTAATCAGGCACCGTGTTAACTAGAGTACACAAAAGAATTTCATTCTGTAGTTCGTCCACAGAATTGTGGTAATTAATGACAACAGGTGTCCACAGCTGTCAGTTAATTTAAACCAGGTGTGTTCCTAAATCTTATCTATAACTCTACACTAAAATGAGAGTATGGCTGTTAAAATAAGTAGAGCACACACTTTAGTCCCCACAAATGGGTCAAAAAGAAAAAGAAAAACGTATCTATTAATTTTAATTTACAATGATGATGATGGTAATGTAAGAGATGACAAGACAACTGATGAAATATGTTTCAGAAATGCAAGCTACAAGCTAGAAGTTAGAAAACATTACACACACAAAGTGCTCACTCTTTTTCTGCTTATGTGCATTAAATCATATCAGTTAATTCTAATGAAATTAACTGATAATAATGTTCATTTAGTCCAAGGTTGCAACATTTAGCTATGACCGCCATTTCAACTGTTCATTGAACAGTGCACGCTGCCGCTCAAGAGTGTAGTGCTCTGAATTATCACATGATGTGTTCCAACAGAGCTCTGAATTTAAAAACTGTCCAGTTTGTTCTAGAGTGCACTTTGGTGCTTATCAGTGACTATTAACGAACTCTTATGATCTGAAAATTTCACTTGTTTATTTAAAGTAATCATTCAACTATAACCTCCTTCCTTGCAAAAGTCTCAGACAGACATCTTACAATCAACACAAATACAACCAAAAGCAAAACTACCTGCATGGCTCGATACCACGAGGGTTAACTGAAGAATTACATTTATTTGCACCTTGACTGAACTGTCGCTTGGAAGATTGATGTTGTGCAGTCGAGTTCATAATCTTGTGTTATCTTCAAGCAGATGATCATGCAGCTATAATGATGCGTGTGAACCATTCTCATTGTCATTTCTAATATGTGAGCAAACAAAACAAGCAAGAGATCAAATTGCTGTGTGTTTTGAATGATCAATAGTTCTTCCATGACACTTGTTTACTCATGCATGCTTATTATTTTCTATTCACACAACGTTCATCAGCCACAGATGTCAGCGCTCCGTGTTAACATGCCTCACAGACACAATGGGAGTGTTTTGTTTTTGCAGGGTGTCTCTGATGTGCAAAACATTACAAATGAACTCAACTAAGGAGGAATTCTGACCTCTGCCACAGCCGGTGTCACCTCCAAGTTCACAGCGATCATTGAGCGGCTCTGGCAGACAGACAACAATGTCCTGCCAGGGGGGGTCATCCCTCCCTCCCTCAGTAAAACAATGATCTCACTCCCCGTACCAGGAATCCGCTGATTGTTTGAAATACCTTCCACTGTGCTTGACTGAGCACGACTTCTTTTTGCCATCGACCTGGAGGACGGAGAGAGAGGTGGGGGAAAACAAAATGACCTTGGTGGGACACTTCAAGTCCTTTAGCAAGATGGGAACTGCCTTCATTTGGCCTCTCACAACCAACTAGCTAAGTCAGTGAGAATCACTGTAGAACACAGAGTGACTTATGATTCTAAGGTATGCAAAAATCCATCCAATCCTTCCTGACCAATTTAAAGGCCAATATCAACACCTGAGACAAAAATAAATAAATAAAAACACCATATCATCTTATAGTCTTTTTTTCTAAATAAACACAAATTGTTAACATTTTGTAATAACAATATGTCAAACTGTGGTACAACAGAATTTTGTTAGCAAAGATGATAGGAATGGTGAAAACATTTGTAATTTAAATTATTTCTATTAATAACTACATATAAAAGGTGCACAACATACATTTTTAATGGCACTGATTTTGAAGAGTATGAAGCTGGCATCAAATGTCTAGTCACACGTGTTTTCCTGTGTAAAGATGATCCCATGACTATTTTTTTTTGTTACGTTCTTCTACAGGGACATTAAAAACATTTTTACTAGCCCTTAAATACAGAATACTGGCATCAGCTGTATTAAACTCCAGTCAGAAATTAATCCTTCTATTTGCTCTTCTATTTGATTGTTTAAGATGCTGTAAGCAGAGTTTGACATTAGAAGGCTGTTTTACAGTCACTGCTCAAAGCCTAAATATTCTCTATGTGCTCAATGAAAATGTTGATTTTCAAGAGGCACGCCTACGATCATGATTTGTGACATCACAAATCGAAGCCAATCCTCGTCCAATATCTAGCATTGACTCACTTCACAGTGAAGCAGGAGACATCTTGTGTGCAGCAGTTCAACTTGTGAAATTACAAATATTTGTATATTCATGGATTCTGTAATTTTACATGAGAAAGAAGGACTAGGTGCCATTTTAAGGAT
>JARJLU010002617.1:0-35219 GCA_030272975.1 Sparidentex hasta | reverse complement strand
GTGTGTGTGTGTGTGTGTGTGTGTGAGTTGACCAATCAGAGCGGGGGGGGGGCCTTAAAGAGACAGGGGCTGAAACAGAGGGGGGCTACAGTGCTGCAGTACTGGACAATATGGGAAAAGTGATGTTTTTTTAGTATTAAAGCATGTAAACTTATTCCGCTAGTGATAAAATAACATTATGAACTTGAAAATGAGCATAGTATACCTTTAGTTTAAGCATTCACGAACTGTTGTTTGTGTTACAGTGTTAAAAATGTACTGATTTTCTGAGGAAACCATGTTTCCTGTGTTTGAGCAACAACATGGGTCTGTTACCCAAGAGGATTAACATTTAAATTCCTAATGTTAACAAAAGTGGAAAGTGTGAACTCGCCCTATCAATCAAATTCGACCCAACCCAAGCAGGTTGTTTTATCACCCGTGTCAGTTTGTTGGTTGGTTGGTTGGTTGGTCTGCAGGATTACACATTGCACGATGCTAGACATTTTTCAATATTTTCATGAATGTTGATCAAAGTGGTGTGGTTTAAAACTTGGAGAGATACAGTACTATTGAGTGTGATATTGGATTAGGCTTGAATGAATGAAAGGGAACTGTTTGGCTATGCTGAGTACAGTTGTGTATTTAAAGCAACATTATGTAGAAATTATTATTTTGAGCCATTTGGAACTCTCCTGCACATGAAACTTGCCACACCCTTCCACCAGGTTTTCTGAAAATTGGTCCAATAGTTTCTCCGTCATCTGGCTGACAAACAAACAGATAAACAAACGGACCAAAAACATAACTTCCTGGTTGGAGGTAATAAATCTGCAGATTTCTTTGCTCCCTGCAAATGCTTCTGCCTTTGTCTTTCTGCCTTTGGCAACCAAAAGTCACAACAGCGATCGGTTTGAAAAATAACAACCCTCCCAAACATAAATTCAGTGAACTTTATGTGATGCAGGTGCATGGTAAGAAGCACAGCTCTGCACCGGCAAAGTGGCATTTCCTGTGGCGTTCTTTGCTGGGCTGGGCTGGTTTAATATTTTGGTGACACCAACCGTGCCGCAGTGGGAGGTGAGGGTGTGCCATGCAGTCTGTAGTCGCTAACTTTGAGAAGGGAAACAGCCCAGAACACCCACAATAACCTCACAAAAAAAACACGAAACCCCTTCATTCATTTATTGTTGCTTTGTTGGTCGGCATCACATTCATCTACATTCTTCAAACAGCCTGATGACATTACACAAAAAATAATATTACTCTAATCATGGCAGATCGTGTATCCCAGCCCACCTCCAGATCGTTTGAAAATGTGGTGTTGAGTTCCAAGAATGGAGCCAAGATCAGATTGATTAACGAAGGGTAATCAATGACAAGTCAGATGGCTCAACAGGCTTACTTAGCAGCACACAGCACAAAATTTAAATTGGCCCACACGTCTTCTCTTGTTGTGAATTTGTTCAGTGCCCGTGGGGACACTTAGAGCAGTGGGCCAGTCAGAACTGCAGAGAAGGAAAACTCATTTTTAGCCTTACGCTAGCCTAATTAAACACGTGACATCTGACAATGCATGTTTTGGATGCAGCATCCATTATCTCTCCATGAAACGTGCTTGTCGCTGGATCGCACCATTAGCGGCAGAGGAAGTACCTGCCACAGCACATGAAAAGCGAGGCGCCTTGGCGACATAAAGCAGTGGGGCTACCGTGGCGAACGCAGCTACACTTGATGATTGGCAGCGCTGATGATCAGAGGCAAAGCTACTCGGTGTTTGTTCTTCCATGAGCTTCATATTGGGAGAGAATCTGGCTGTGGCTGCTAATTCCTGACTTTATCTCTCTTAATGAGCAACGGTTGGGAGCTGCCACTCAGGAGAGAATGTGTGTACTGTGATTAGTATCTGTGCACACCGTCTGTGTGTGTTATTGGAAGAGTGGGGGTCTTCTGTTATGAGCCTGAAAACACCAGGGGCACTTAAGACATGACATTTATGTGCCTCATAATTAACACTGGGGCCTTGCCTTGTGTGTGTGTGTGTGTGTGTGTGTGTGTGTGTATGTGTGTGTAAATGCATAATAACTCTTGCCTAAAGGTCTCTCAGAGTAATCAAACAGGATTGAGTAGATTTATTTGTAGTTTGCAAACTTAACTTTTTGTTTTTCTGCTTGTTATATGAGATTGATAAACCCCCTGGAACTAAACCTGCACATATTTCTGTATGTATGTAAGACTCCAAAGCTAACAACACACAGGCTAACTAATGAAAGAGCAAGAGCCTGGTGATAATCAGTTTTAACAGTGCAATGAACTACAGCACGTTAAGGTAAAATTCAGACTGCTTGCCCTCTTTTAGCATTCTGTATCAAAGCACTAAGTGAGCAGTTTGCCTCTGCTGAGATCAAGGAGACAGTAACCCCAGTCGCCACTCAGTTGCCCCTGGTTACAGCATCCCTATGTTCTCCTCCCATGAGGCCTTATGGGCTGCTGTTGCCATGACACTAAAGTCAACCCCTTCCCCCGAAATGAATTCCTCTGCACAAGACCAAAAACACCGTTTGTTTTTTTTTGTCACAAACTGTGGGCAGCTGCTGGCCTTCAGTTTGTACTCCGCTCTCAGGTGTCAATCACTTTCTGAGGACACGCCGAGTTAAAAAAGTTCCTTTTTGATTTGTCAGATGGGTCGAGTCTAAAGTCAATTCAATATCTAGCTGATCAACAGAACGCTAACCTGAACTAACTAAAAACGCATTTAGAGTTTTTACAAGGTTTTGTATGAGCTTTAGCCATGCTAGCAGCATGCCTCTAGGAATGGCCAAATCAACTGGCTCCTCACTCACGTCCAGACTGAGACGTACTGCAGGGTCAAAACGTCTGAGAGTGAAAAGTTAACTTTTTGGTTGATTTTTTTTGAGTCTCATTCCCAACTCGTCAAATAATGACACTTTGCGATTTATCCCAGCATGATTTGACAGTGTTTCCCAAAGCATGTTGTGATGTCACAGAATGAATGTCTCTCTCAGTCTTTAAGTGTCCCCCTACTTGTTTAATGCGGTTGAAGTCAGGTGGGTGCGGAAGAAAGTCCATGACAGTCACGACTTGATCTTCTTTGGTCTTCAAGTAGTTCTTGCAAAGCTTTGGGGTTTGTTTCAGGACTTTTTGACTTCATTTGACTTTAATGATCCCCTGACTTTTCTTGTCTCCCTCCACCATCAGGTTGACATAAGTGGTTTTAATTCAAATGTGTCAGACTATTAAGTGGATTGTCATGAACTTTGTTATAGCTATCCATCTGTACAATAGAACAGAAGTCTCAGAGGTTTTTAGTTTGTCCATTTCGTTATGACCAAATGATAGACAGTCCCTCACCTGCAGCATGTGTTTTAACATACCTGCTAAACATGAGTGTCACTATGAGCTAGGCTTGGGCGATACCCAAATTGTGATATGATGATTCTGTTGTGCCCAAACTTTGCGATACAGGATATTATCATCTTACTGTGTCATATAGCCTAATTCAAATTCCCTGGTTTGCCATTTTTATTATCACCAAACTGGCGTGCTGGCGTTCTTAGAAACAAAGTCCTCCGTGTCTGTCTCATATTCATTCATAAATATCATGATATTTGATAATATCTCATATCAACCAAGCCTACTGTGACATTAACATTAAGCTTTAAAGGTGCAGTGTGTGGGACAAGGCCCTCTCTAGAGTCATTGTTAGGTTTGTCTGTTCTGGG
This sequence comes from Sparidentex hasta, assembly GCA_030272975.1. Taxonomy (NCBI): domain Eukaryota; kingdom Metazoa; phylum Chordata; class Actinopteri; order Spariformes; family Sparidae; genus Sparidentex; species Sparidentex hasta. The sequence goes on along the minus strand of JARJLU010002617.1, from coordinate 31,497 downwards.
CTACTGTAGAAACATGAGAGTTCCACTCTGTGGAATAGGACCAACTATCTGTAGTTACAACAGGTTCATAGTAAAGTAACAAAAACACACTCAGACTACAGTGATAATACACTCATGACAGCAAAATGATATCATATTCCAGTTCTGTTCCTAAGTCCTACACAGTGGATCATTAAGCACCACTGTACCTGAGGACAGCCTCAGAGAGCATTTAGAGTGGAAATATGCCAAACATTTGTTCGTTCCAACCATACAAGTATCCAGACCTGCTGCTTTTTTTCTTTAATATTGTAGTAAAGTAAGCATGTTTGGCATACAGAGCAATCTGAAGACGTCATCACGGGCCTTGGGAAGTTGTTTTGGGAATGATCTGCTATTTTTTTATGCCTAGTTAATGATGGTGAGGATGAGCTGCAGTCTGAGTTAAGCCCAGGAAGCTGCCTCATGGACATAAGTAACTAACTGTTTGAACATTTCTCTGTTGAAGCAGCTCTCACTTGAAACTGTCTGAATTTGCCTGAAGTGCGCACAGAGCATAGCTGACCCTCGTGACTCTGCCTCACACTATACGGCCTCTTTCTGTTTGGTGAAGCAGTCTGTCACATATTTGCCGTCCCTGTCGCCTCTAATCTTAGTGTGACTTTAATTTTTATTTAATATTTGCTCTTCTCGACACCCACAGCTTTGCCCCAGCCTGCAGATCACAGCTGCTCCCGTATCGCCGACACACTCCACCGACTCTCTGTCGAGTTACATTTAATATTCACCTCGCAGCTGGCATCTCGTACAACATCTGTTACCTACAGACATACATGCACGTCATGTCACCAGAGGATTGTTTTCAAAGGGAGAGAAATAGTTTTTGTAATTCCAATCGTAGCGTAGCTCAGTGGCTGGCAGCGTAGTCTCGCAGTGAACGACCTAGGTTTAAAATCCCAGGCCGGGTCCTCTCTGTATGGGGCTCGCATCAGTTTGCTCGGGGTTTTTCATGCTTTCAACACGCAGAAGGTCACAGTTTTGAGCGTGGTTTTTCTTTCAGAGCGTGAGCAGTGATGGCAGCCTCATTGTGTCCCGCTGCCTTCAAAACCCATGCATGCCGGAATAGCCTCCAGTCCCCGCTGACCACGCACGGGAACAGGCACAATTACAAAACGAATACATTTGAATTCGGTATGTGAGTCAGACGCCACAGGAAATTCTCATGCAAATACTTGAAGAACAATTTTGTTTTCTGACATCATTCGCGTTCCATTCAACCACGGACGAGGCTCGGCTCCACTAATAGATGCGCTGACAAATCGGGATGTCGGCGCCCCCCCCCTGCGCGGCGCCTTCCGCCTGTATCTTGTTTATAAATCACACGGCTGCCAGGTTGAACAGACAAAAACGCGTCAGGTTAAAGGCCAGAGATTTCATTTTCGGCCGACAGATATTAGCAGCTCATATAAATTCAGTCACGACGACACGCCGCACGCGCTTCGCCCTGCTGCTGATTTGCTGGCTCGAGGCTCAAACGTGCTCTATCATCTCCTTCCCTGCGTGGAAGTATTGAATGGTGTAGCGACAGCAGCATACACACGATCTCGTGCTCTTTACCGACAATCTCAGGGTTATCAAAGTACGGATTGGCACCAGAAGGCGGGTTTACTGTCTACAAATTGGGATGAAACAATGCTATCTTGATCCGCTGTGGGGCTCCCAGCATCCAGCAGATATCATTATGGAAAAGTTCATTACTATTTAAAAAAAGACAGCTGTTCGTGCCATTTGCTGAGGGCCATTGGAATTACCTGTGTGTGTGTGTGTGTGTGTGTGTTTGTGTCTGTGCGCCTTGTTCACCATCTACCTTTGAGTCTCTCATCAGCCTTCCTTCGGCGAATCGGCTTTGCTCAGTGACAGAAAATGAATAAAGGCAAACTTTGACCCGTCTCTTCCACACCTTCTCTTCTTCTCTTCCCTTCTCTTTTATGAGGATGCCGCTTTCCATGACTGAGAGAGAGAGAGAGCCAGAGAGAGCGAGAGAGAGAGAGAGAGAACGAATGGTGGTGGTGGTGGGGGATATAATTGAAACATTTTAATCCCCCATGGAAATAAAAAGCAGAGTTTTTCATTAGTAGTTCCGTGTGATGATGGAGGGAGTGGATGGGAAAGTGGCAGGGATTGTTCAGGGTGGAGAAGGGGGGTAGAAGGAGGAGAAGAAGAAGAAAAAGAGCAAACAGTGATTAAAAACCAATTCCTGATCACACACTGCCTCCAGCTCATTCCCATTCTCTCTCCTATTTCACATTTCTCTCTGATTCCTCTTCTCGTTTCCTCCGTCCACTGAACCCCCTCCTCCTCTCCGTTCTCCACTCTTCTCTTCTCTCCCCCCCCCCCCACCTGTCAGACATTTCTACAGCTCTATTAATCATCACTCTCCACATGCCATGACAGCGGCACTGGCCATGTCAAATTCTTTGTAAACTAAAACGCCATTTCAGCCTGTCAAGTGTGATTGTTGCTGTTGTGAAAGCACTTTGTGTGGTCCCAAGCATCCGGTTAGATTTTGGTGAAACGTCTCATCTGGGCACGTCTGACATATACAGACATACGGTAGGTGCAGACTGTTGAGCTCACAAGTTGCAACCAGTAAGGAGAAAGCAGGTGTAGGTGAATATTTGGTTGTATTGGCTTTCATGGGACAGTATATCCATATTGCATCCTCATCTTGATATGAGACTTTATATTCTCTTGGAGTTATATAGATATTGTTATGTGGTCATATGTCACATAGATGTTGTCTTTCCTGGTTTTAATGCTTTACAGTGAAGTGATGTCATTTCTGAACTCACCAGACTGCTCTACATGTTAGAATACTTGCTCTACCCACTTAGTCATTATAGCCACTTTACTGATGACTATTGAAAATGTCAAGTACCAATAGTCATCCTCACCACAGTGTCAAAATGTCATTATTCCATCGCCCCTCAGAACAGAGTAACCAAGGGTGATAGCTGAAATGCCCGATTTGAAATAGGACAGCCCTTCAAGACCCTCATGCCTCATTAGAGGTTCCCAATTTGCCGTTTTCAGCTTTGGTGATTTGTCTAACATCACTGTGACAATATTTTCACAGTGCCACCTGTCAGTTATCTGATGGAGATAGAAAAGCCTGGACGCTCACAGTTTGTACCTAACATCATGCTATCAATCAAGCCATCAAATTAAAAACCAACGCTTCCCTACCTGGCAACTAGCGGTGCTAATATTTAAAGGTCAATATTAGCAACAATAGCTGCCAATCTGCATTGACTGTCACAGTTGCACAGACACACAGGCACGTAGGTGAAACAACAAGCTAGATTTAATGTTCAGAAACCGAAATCCAAAAAACACATAAAACAGGAGAGGCAGTGGAAGGTCCAAGGGAAAACTAGAGAAATACAAAACCGAGGACAAACTAGAAGCCACGAGGAACACAGGGAACGCAAACGGACCAGGGAACAGACACAGTAGAACAGGAAACGTGGGGACTGAAACAGGACTGAAGACAAGGGAAAAAACCAACAAAGACCGAGTCTGCACAGCACAGGGTTCAATACAAACTAAACTTAGGAAGGGATAAGATGCAGGTGGAGCGACACTGGGACAGGGCAGTGCTAGCGAGGCTGATTTGAGACAGGCGTGGAGGGAATATCAGACTCTGGGATGCAGGTGGGAAACAGAACACAAGGAACACAGGTGAGCAGGGAGTAAAAAGAGACAACAAGACATAAGAGGATATAACTACGATATAGAATAACCTACAAAAACAAGAACATCACACTGATGATTGAGGAGTGGTACCAATTGCAAAAACTTTGCTGCTGGACTTAAGTTTAGCTACTGCGACATCAGCTACGTAGTAGTGGTTGTTTTATACTTTTCATAGCGAAAAGACCATAATACATAAAGAAACAGAGAGTTCTCATTTACCCCTTAGTTTGAAGTGTGCCTCTGAAAAACCTTTTGTTGGACACCTGACTGCTGGATGTGAATGCCAGAATCGGAGTGAGTGGGATAAGTGCTAGGAGCATGGAATGGAACGATCTAGGGCTTATGAAGAGCTTTTTAGGAGATTGCAAAATAAGAATATATATTGTAATATAGACTTATATGTTAAGGCCGTCTTGCCAAACCCTAGCTCAGCAAGTGATTCAATTTCTTCAGCTCAAAGTAGGTTATGAAAGTGATGGAGGCTCTTTGTTTTATTGTTTTGGTGACACTACTCCAAATGCGAGATGAATCTGTTATGAGGGTTCAATTCAAGCATCTCTGAGGAATATTTACTTTAAATTAACATGTAGATGAAGATGACTGTATTTGTTTGCTTTGCCCGAAAAAAAAAAAAAAAAATGTGTACCATTTCCAGCTGTGAGTGGAACCTCCAATGCAACCAACATATGCAGTGGGCTTGAGTTCAAACCCAGGACAGAGGGAGTCCGTGATGCACTCGCCAGTAACTGAAAGCAAACAACATATTTATCAAGTCCTTTCATCTGGATTATGACAGCTTGACAGTAAGTAAACTCCCCGGGGGAAATGATTCCCTTGTAGTCAGAGGCAATAAATATTAGCATCTTCATGCTCGAAACCAGAGCACTTCATTTTAAATAAAGGAAGATGCGTTGATGCTTGTAATGGGAACAAATCTGTCTATGCATTAGCACAATATGGACAGCCTCCCCGACAAGCTTGTTAATCTGCCAAGCCACCAGGGCTCCATGTGATGATAACATTAACAACAAAGAGGGCCGGCACAACATGCAGAAATGGCCTCATTTGACGCTCTGACGTTCTATTATCTGCCATTAAACACCATCACGCTGCATTAAAAAAGCACTGTTGTGGGCAACAGTAGTCAATTACAGGCTGGTGAAGGAGCATATCTGGCTCTAACAGGAACCATAAAACACTATTTGTGCAAATGAGGCCTCCCCAAAGGGCTGATTGAAGTAGGAGAGGCCGCCAATGGGCTTCATACGTTGGGATCTGCTGTGGAGACAGGCACCTGAATGCATCATCCTGACTAGCGCACTGACACGGTGCTATTATCTGCCATCACCCAGGATTACTCATCATTAGGATAGACCCACACACACACACATACACACATACATTCGCACACATCTTCTCAATGCCACTTCACCCATTGCTTTGTGTGCAGCCACACTCCTCTAATAACAACATTATTATGTTCAGCCAGCAGATTGATCATGATTACATCATTCCACTCTGCTGAGACAGAAAATAGATAAAAGTGACTGATGATCATCTGCTGGGGTTCATCTCTTCATCAGACAGACAGACAGACAGACAGACAGTATATTGTTTACACCAGGGAACAATTTGTCTCTGAGGAGATGGAGAGAATCATATCCTTCTCATTAAGACAAATTACGAGCCAAATCTCTGTTTTTATTAGAAATTAGAATGCAAGTGATGCTTGAGCTGCACACAAAGCAGCTTGTTAAGTTCAGACACATAACACACACAATATGAATTTAAACAATGTGCCTCTCTGGATATTTTAACAGTGTTAACGCTGTTGGATTTAAAGATGCAATATGTAGGAAAAAAAACATTTGTTCAGTGTCTAAGAACAACTAGACCTATAGCTATATATTTAGTCATGTGAGTTTACTGTAATAGTAATTTTTTGTTTCACAGCCTACCTTCTGGGATGGGTTGAGGAAGGAAGTCTATATGCAATAAAACGTAACATGATTAAAACTAAGATAAGATGAGATAAGACAGAACTTTTTAAATTCTGAAGGACATTTTTGTTTCAGGATAATAATAATAATAATATAATTTTTTTTTAAATAACACGACTGACAGCCAGTGAATAATCATTTCTATCCTTTCCACTGAAAAGACCAAAGTGATGTTATGCATGTCAGAGATGATAGATTTTTAAGGTCAGAGCTGTTACCAGGAGCCTAAAAGGTGCAGTATCATGACCCTTGTTGATCATTCATTTCACACTATGAAAATGGTTGTGCAAAGGAATCATATGTTGTTTTAGACTGCTGCACAGTGAACACTTACCCTGATCATTTTTCAAAGTTGCATTACTGTCACATTTATAACAGCATAGCTTGTTTACTTGAAATCAAAAATTCAAAACCGGACCGGGGGTATCTTGGTGGCCCAGGTTTGAACATTGACGCATGTCATCCTTTTTCTGTCCCTCCCTCCATGTGCCTTAATGTCATTCTCTCCATTGAATGCCAGTAAGGACGAGCTCAGAAAGTACTTAAATATCTGGAGCACCATGCAACTAGCAAATAGGCAGCAACTAGGGGGGAGTTTGCTTCCTGGAGATCAATCTAGAAAGCCTGAGGTATGCTGGGTAGAAAATTGGATTCATTTCAGTTAAAGGGCTGAAATATGCAAAACTGTTGGTATGGTTCCTTAAAAATCCCTATGATGTTTGAATCGTTTGCTGATCTGGCCTCAGTTGGGGTTGATGTTTCACTTAAAAGTATGAATCATCGTACCTTGTTGTGTGCAGGATCTGCTCGGTTGTTAACAGACATCATAAAGCAATCAGCAAACAAAAAAGGTTTAATCTTTTTGTTAAAATAAATAAATATTCATGACTTTAAGGTTCCATGTTCTATGTAGAGTATTCAGTCACAGATCCTCCCATGTCCTCCAAACCAAGGCTAAGAATGAATGATGACAAAAGGAAATTGAACTGATCCCGGCTGGTCTTTGAAGCCTTTTGTCTCCAAACGCAGTGCTCACTGCCAGCCCATTTATGTCTGCTAGAGGTGGTGACCCAGTTTGCAGAATAATGGAGAGATCATTTCGCAGTGCTGCCATGGTACCTGTTACCAGGGTTAGCTGGCTAGTTGGGTCAGGTGAGACAGTATGACTGGTTGGATCTCATGAACTTTTTCAAAGGGACTTCTGCGCTAATGCTTTTTTAAAATTTTTTTTACATCATGTGAAATCAAACTGCAGAGAGACACGTTAATAGTGGTGTGATACTTCAATCCAGTGTCTGGCTCAAAGGGTACTTTCGCAGGGTGGGACACTAGCCAGCAAGAAGATCCGACTGACCCGTAGGAGACAACAGCTGAGGAAGCTGACTGGTTAGAAAGTGAGACACGGCTGTTCCATTTCTGAAAACAATGTTTCCTGGGGGACTGCTAAGTGAGATGCCAAATTATTATATGTGTGAAAGTGTGTGTGTGTGTGTGTGTGTGTGTGTGTGTGTTCCAGGTGGGCTGCCGTGATGGATAGGGGGAAAGGACAAGAGCTGACAGCTCCGTGAGAATCACTCCTGTTCCTCATCTATCAGATGAAACAGCTCACTGGCAGCCTCACACATACACAAAGGCACACACACTTGCGCACTCTCATCCGCACACACACAGATTGTCCTCTCCCGCTGATAAGGATTATTGGCAAAAGTGAGATAATTTAGACAAAGAGTGAAACCAGCTCCTAGAGCAAATCTCTACTCTCTCACTGACAAAGCAGGTGATTGTGTGTGTAGAAGTAATAAAGACATAAAGACAAAGATGAGAGAGACAGGCAATAGTTGCATCATGAGCGCTGGAAGCTGTTAAGTGATTAAGAGAGGAAGATAAGAAAACAGGAGAATGGGAAAAGGGAAAAAGAGAACCAAAAAATAGGAAAAGAGGTAGAAGAGTATTTGTGTGTGTGTTAATGGTTATAAAGAGTGTGTTATCATGAGCCTGAAAGGAGGGTCAATTCCCCCCTTCTTGTTGCTATGACAACCCGTCACGTAGCACCCCAAAAATAATGATAAACAGCAAGAGAGAGAAAGAGAGAGAGGTAAGAGAGGATGGAGAGAGGACACGGGGAGCAGATATCTTCTTCACAAACTAACATGGTTCATGGTGTGTAAAAACATATGCAGGCAGGCTGAATGTGTGTTGGACATGTGGTGAAGGAAAGAGCAGTGAAGACACGCTCGGTCTCTCCTCGTCCTCGGCGGTGTGTGCAGGATGTGGAGCCCAGCAGGAAGAAGGATGTGCTAATTGCTCGTCTTTAGTCTTCACGGAGAAAAGAGAGAGCAGTTAGCGCAGTGGGTCCACCGCTCCAGCGGTCCCTCACTCTTTCTTTCTTTCTTTCTTTCTCTCTCTTTCTGTCTTCAAAATCCTGATGTCTCTACCCTCGAGTGTTGACCCTTGGCCCTCTCGTACTGTCCCGATGCTTCCGAAGACGTGGCCTCCCTCAGTGCTAGTCAGACAAAGGCTCCACTCAGTGATGCACAAACGCTGGTCCAGAGCATAGTGGAGGGGGAGGTTATTTTCTTGAAGCCTTGATTTGAGCTTGTCCGGACCGGAGCCTTACATTCGGGATGAATAGCAATTTGTAGGTTCTGTGGTAGTGTGAACATGTTGCTGAAGGTAGAGGTCTGGTCCACTCAAAACCTGCCTGAAACCTGACTAGAGATGCCACACTGAGGACATTTTGCCATCGGTTGATACACCACACTCGTGACAACACCGGTGTTACTGATTCCACCGAACATTTGATATTAAAAGATATTTGGTGATGATGCTCCACATCTGTAGAGCGTTAACTTTGATCTATAACAGTCAGATCTTCCTTGAGGGTTCATTACTAAAGGAAGATTCTCACAAAAAATGAAAATTCAGTCTTTATCCACTCAACTCCACGCTGATGGAAAGTCAGATGAAGTTTCATAGTCCATGAATAATTTCTGGAACTTAACACCAAAACAGCATTGCATTTCTCCTGCACTACTGATGAAGATTGGGACTTGTTTTAAAATGTAAAAAAAAAAGAAAGAAAAAGAACAGAAAAACAGATAAAATGACTCCATCTGGTGTAATCCAAGTCTCTGGAATCCCTGAGATCCAAAATTAGCACTTGCGACATCTTCAGACGGAGTCAGACAGGCTAACACTTTCACTTTTGCAGCTTACTGTGAAATTTGGCTTTAAAAGAGTGTAAATCAATTTGCGAACCGTGGGCTTCTGAAGGCTTGGATTACGCCGGGCTAGCTGTATGGACTCATCCAATGTTTTTTTGTTTTTTTCCCAGTTGTTCCAAGCCCCCTTCTACTTCAGGTGTTTTGAGAGAATGCTGCAACACTGTTCTGCTGGGACACTCCAGAAATGTTTCTTGGACTACAAAACTTTGCCTGTCACATGACTAAATTTCCACTTTTTGGCTGAACTTTTTCTATTAGGTCTATCAGAAACCTGCAACGTTGACCACAGCAACTATAGCTGAAGTCCAGAGAGGTTTTACAAAGTATGGCATGTTAGTACCTGGTTTAACCAAGTTCGCCTTGTTTTAGAAATTGTCACCAGCTTAAACCTCACTGGTGATATATCAAACAACAGAATACTGAATTTTATGTCATGACTGTATGAATTATTGAATGGTTTCTGATGCTTGGGCCCTTTATAATTATAATTTCAGTCTATACGACCATATCCAGTTGTTCGACATCTTGTGAGGCTGTGAATACTCGCGTTGTTGCTCAAGTTTGAAGATCAGACTCCCTCCACTCTGTGCTACTATCTATCTCTGCCGCTGTACAGAGCAGACACTTTCAGAAAGTGGAGTGTCCCTCATTCAGCCAAGTATTATAACAAGCTCAGTGTCACAGAAGTACCCCAGGAACTGTAGTTGCCATCCAGAGATGAGTAATAAAGTAACACTAATGTTAAGCACACACTGGTTGAAACATTGACTCCCTTGTCAAGGCTCACGTCTCCCTCTCATATAAGAGGTATTTTTATTTGATGAACATGGGCACTGATATAGCAACATTTTTAAAAAACGGGTCTCATTTCTATTGAAAACAAAACAAAAAAGCGGTCCACTCATGGTCGCAGAGTGATGTTGCAGTGTGATGTGCCTCTCAGTCCAGCAAAAAACAAAAACAAAAAAAACAGTCAGCAGCTTAGAGACAGCACATTAATTGAAAATCAAAAGTGGCAGTGTAGCTGTTACAAAATTAACATTAATCTGCTGCTCGTTGATCTTTCTAACAGATGACAGCAACCATCGTTTCCCACTATAACTGAGAAGCCAGCCAGTGTTACCTGCATTTTTTCAGTATTGCTCTTTGCTAATGAAAATGAGTGTTGGTTATGGTGTCGAAGAACCCGACCCTCATTTTGCCATGTCATCAGAGCTGGCTGTGAGTCAGCTTGGGTCCATTCTGAGCATTAGACAAATTGACGTGTACATTTGAGATACATGCCAATAAAACAGGACCTCACTTGACCCAATTATGTTGAATAATTGGACCTGACATGGCACATTCCTCTGGCAATATGACAGACCTCTAGCTACAGTTTTTGGTTGGTTGGTTGGATTTTTGGTTGGTTAGTTAATTGGCAGGGTGGTTGGTTGGCAGGTTGGTTGGCAGGTATGTTAGTTGGTTGGATTTCTGGTTGGTTGGTTAGTTTGTTGGCAGGTCAGTTGGTTGGTTGGTTGGTTGGTTGGTTGGTTGGGCAGCAGGTTGGTTGGATTTTTGGTTGGTTGGTCGGTCTCTTTGGTGTAGATCTAGGCAAAGGGACGGATCCAGGAATTATTTATCATTTACTTTGTGTTTCATGTATTTAACTATTCAAAATTGGATCCAAATTAAGATACAGGTCCAGCTAATTCAAATATGTTTATTTGATATTGGATTAAGTCTTGAGTGAATAATAGCAGACTATCAGGCCTTGGCAGAGATATACATTGAGCTCCATTCCAGTTTTATTTTTGCATATTTTTCATTTACAGCAATTTACCAGAAATGTGTGCTTCCACATATTTGGCCCCAATTTTTATCAGATGTCAAATCGTTGAAAACCTCAAAAGTTTGGTCAATTGTAACTGTTTATGGCAAAGAAACTCTACTTTTCTTTGTGTTTCCTCTGAGCTGGCACCCTCACTGTGACACTAACCTGGCCCCATTCAAGTGCTTTTCCATGTTGATTTGAGCACAGCCTTAGTGGAAAAGATGAATTTCACAGTCTACTTTATGGCAGTGCACAGGTTCAAAGCAATGTGATTTTAGTTAGTTGATTCAACAAATATTTTTTAAGACAAATTATTTGAATAGTACCAGATCTGAATGTCAAATCAGATAATTGTCCATCGGAAGTGATTAATCAGAGCAGAGGCAGCTGCAGTCTGTTTTCTTTCACAGTGACTTTTAGTTGGTCGCTCTGCACATTTTTTTTTCCTTAAATCAGTCGGGTTAAAAACAAGCATCCACACCTTTGATGTTTACAAAGGTGAATCAAATCTTGAATCACTTTTGGATCACTTCACTGCTGACAGACAGCCTAAATAACTGGGTGCGTTGATGGCATTTTTCACCACCTGTAATTTGCAACACTACAGATGGCACCGCAGCTGATTTCCATGATTGGCTAAACAAAGAGGGATTTAGCTGCTTGATTACCTTTTTGGTATTTTCCTAAATGAAGATCGCTGATGAAAGTAGAAATGTGGAAATGCCATCCTGTTTATGACTCGGATAATGACACCCCAGTGGCATTACGAGGAAATAAAGCAGGGTTTCATTTATTCTACATAATGTGGAGGGAAGGTTTGTTTCTACCTTTGCCCAAACAACTTTAAATTAAGTGTTTTGTGAATTGTTAATTCAGAATTGTTTGAATTATTTAGAAAACACAGTCCTCTGTCATTATCTACTTTCAGAAGTCACATTTGTACTTGCAGATTACATTGAACTCATCCTTATAAACCAATCCCTTGCTACAAGCAGATTAGAAATGAGCGTGACACAGATTTGCGTGTATTACATTGAAAGAAGCATGCTGGTTTACATTATACTGTCAGTAAAAGTGGATATAAAACAAAAGAAAAACAACTATTAAATCTTCAAAGAGGTTTGAGTCTGAGGGGACCTGTAGACAGCAAATAAGAACAGAAGATGAAGACAGAGAGCCAGCAGCTGCTCTAACAAAACGCTCACACTGATGAGGTACATGGTACACTCTGTCCATGCAGCTCTGTGTGTGTGTGTGTGTGTGTGTGTGTGTGTGTGTGTGTGTGTGTGTGTGTGTATGTGTTCTGTAATTTCCATAATTTAATCTTGCTATGCCATTAGGAGTACAGGACCTTGTATTAAGAAAAAATGAAAAAGACCCAAACCACAGCACAGGCAGGCAGAGCTGCGGTGGGCAGCGTCGGACGTCGGCAGGTCAAGGTTTCAGATCAGGGGTGCTGACTTTGGAAGACAAAGTGGTACAGACATATACACCTTATTCAGTCCATTATACCGTGTGTCTTCCTTTTTCTCTGAGATTTTCTTGGAAATAAATGATGTGGGAACACAGCCAGTCAACCAGCTAGCAGGAAAGTAAGGTAGTCACATTATTAGTGAGAACAAGGTAAGAAGATTGATACAACTCTCATGTCTCTAGTCTACACTAAATATGGAGCGCCAACCAGCAGCTGGTTAGCTTAGCTGGTTAGCTTAAAAGATAAGTTTGGCCGAAAATGTAGTCATTATCTTGTAAGGCCCATGACAATGGAAAGTCAGGGGAGATTAGTGTTGCAGCATTGTGGTGGAACAGCTGAAGCAGACTGTTTCTTGTTAAAAAACATAAAAACACTTGGAAAATATCCCCCCATTTTCTATTTTTTTGTGTATTACATCGTCATGTGTCATGTGTCATGTGTTACTACCCACTTCCTATCTTTGTCTTTTTCCCACCTTTTATCCTCAGTATACCTGTGTTTTATTTTATCATTAGCACTTAAATCCATGTTTTTCCTTCACTCTTTGTTGGTTTGTCTGTGTTTCCTGTGTCTCTGATTAGTTCCCCATGGCTTGTCGTCTTTTCGTATTACTCTTCAGTTTTCTGGGATTACTTGCTGCCTTTTTGTTGTTTGCATTTTGGATTTTGTATTTCAGCTTTGTTATTAAAGGTGTAATCCAAGTCTCATGAAGCCCAAGATCCCAGGGTGATTTCGAAAAGACATTACTTACACCTTTATTCATTTTCAAATCAATTTGGGATTGACTGAATTTTCATTTTTAAGTGCGCCTGTCTTTCAGGGGCAAACAGCAAGCCTGTCTCTGTCTGAGGGCTAACGCCAACATTTTCTATTATAACACTGAAAATGTAAAAATGTTTGCTTGGACCGCCTCTTCATCCCCTCCCTGCTGTTTTAAAAGACGTTTCTGAGTGTTTGTCATTTCCCCAGCATTAAATTGACCATTTTGGACGGTAAAATGATGATCATTTCAGCAAATAGGGCAAATCTACAGTGTGTCAGCCGGAGGAGTCAGGATGCTCTTGGCTGTTGCATCACCTCCTCTGTTGCCAGCCTATGAGAGTGACTGTGAGGGTCGTGAGGGAGTTGCGGGGGTGAATTGGTGGCTGGAGGAGCAAAACTTCGATAAAAGGAAGCAACCGAAATGTGTTATGACTGCCGTTCTGTAACTGACTGGTCGAATGCATGCAGAGAATTTCCCAAAGGAGACCATGCAAGTGGAACATTACATTACGTTGTATATGTGTGAGAGGACACAGTGTGACAAAAAAGGAACATACTGAAGTATTTGACAGTGAAGCCGGGGATTCCAGAAGCTGTAGTTTTTTGTTAGACATGTGTAATTTGGAAATGGGGTTAACTAGCTCAGTTTTTTTTTTTGTTTTTTTTGCTTGACTGGTGTGTGTCTCTGCATTTACGTTGTGTTACTGGAGAATTCCTAAGTGGGTTCCTAACGGGGCTAGCTGGCTGCATGCAGAAAATTGGGTCACTGCTGAATTAAACACCAGTGCCTCTACTTTCAGTGCTGGTTCAGTGCTGCTGCGCCAGAGAAGGGCAGGTTAGAAATAGTCACCGCCACACAGTCTAAATAAACACTCGAGCACATGCGGACAGGAAGAGTGGGACCGGTGCTGTGAACATAAGAAGTGGCATTTCAGTAGTCCTCCGCAAACAAACATGCCTTCTGCCGAGGAAAGGTTATGCCAAGCGTCACAGAGAGAAAGCCGCTTGTAAGGCGTTTTCTTAGCCTGCGTCATCGTGCGCAGCCGAAACCAACATGGCACAATATGTGAGACTCAGCCTCTACTATCTCTAACAAGGAGCAGGAAGAGCGGAGGGATAAAAGTTATGGCGAGACTAATAGGGAGATAATAAAGGGAAGAGGAGAGGAGGTAGGAGTGTGGCTGGCCTTGGTTGTGGAGTTTCTGAAAGTTTTTTTTGACAGTTTGTTAGCCTGTTTTGAAAACTGTGCGCAGCCTTTTCTCCTGAGTGGTCAAAACTCGAGTCAGAGGCAAAGAGCGTAGCTCTCACTTTCCTTTTGCTGGATGTGTGTCAGCCATGCTGCTACTGCTGCTGCTGCTGCACAAACCAGAGGACAAAAAAAAAAAAAAAAAAGAAAAAAACAAGAAAATAGCTGTAAAAGAAAGAGAGAAAGACAGGGGCAATGACAAGTGAATACATTAAAGAGAAATTCAGTAACATATGCTCACCTGTTCCTGCAACTGAGGACCAGCAAAGGAGAACAGACAAAGCAGACTTGAGAGCAGCACATTTGAATGCAGCCCTTTGTAAGGCTGCAGTCCTCCGGTCCCCGTGGGTTCCCCAGCGCTCTGCAGTGGCCCCATAGCTCAACCTGCTGCATCCAGTCAGACACACTCAAGGGCAAACACACTTCGAGGGCAAGGGAATAAATATTTGATATCAGCCTCTGCATCCTGTGGTGAGACAGACAGCAAGGCATACTTAGAGAGAGTAGATGCAAGATGGAGTCAAAGCCCTGAGTAAGTAGTCCCCGCTGCAGAGCCACCACACCAGTCAAACAGCAGACGGGGACGTTGGATCGGTTGTTTGTTGGATCGGTGTTTGCAACGCTGGTTTGAACTAGATGCGGAATAGCAACACCTCACATCGTGTCAGGGTCTTGCTGTATGTACCAGCAGCCTTGTGACAGGGATTTCAGTTCAGGCAACTCAAACTACTGTACTTCATTATTGTTTCGGAAAGGATTGGTTTTCAGGGTTAAATCTTCATAAAAAACGTTACTGCCGCTGTTAGATGGGACCACCACAGCCTTAATCCTTTCTGTGCATCGAAAGAACAGTACATTGTGTGCTGCATAACAGTCTAGGATGAATGTTAGTCCAGCACAGAGATAGAGGTACAGGAGAATACCTTTTTGTACAGATAAGGATTTCACGTGTGTTGTTTTTATACTTCTGTTTTAACCTGTAAAGCGTCTTTGAGTACCTGAAAAGTGCTATGTAAAATAAATGTATTAACATATATGTATAATACTAGTTTACTTTTGTATACTTTTGATGGTAAGTACATTTATTGCCGGAAAATTACTTTTAATGCTAAAGTACATTGAATATCCGATGCTTTAAGACGTCAACTAAGTATGACTTTTCAGTACTTATATAACAGTCTGTCAGAGTTTATGCATATTGTACACTTTCAACACTGCTTTTCAGCCTTGTGTCACATTAGGTAAAGTGCGCACTATATATGCCAGCGCACTAGAGAGCACTTTTGATATGTTAATAATATAGCTGATAAAAGCTGGTTTGGACTCGAAATGCACTTGTATGCAGAAACTGTAGAGAGCATTCTACAGAGTTGCAAAGTTGTGGGGGCCACAAATCAGCATGAAAAGAGAAAGAAATGAAGACTTTATATTATCTATTTAACATAAGGTTGATGGAAGGTTGCACTGTTGTTAGTTGAAATTAGAAAATCACATCGAGGGAATGAAGCACCCTGAGGACACAGGACCAGGACAACATATAGAGTCGGTCAACTCGATTCCAGTCATTACTTACGACCAGTTAGACTAAGATCGTGATTGATCATGTGTTCAGGAAGCAATTGATTGTTTACATGGGATTGGGTGGTGATGGTGAGCAGAGAGCACACTGGAAACAGTTTTGTGTTTTGTACTGAAGATCTATAATTCTAAACCTGTAAAATGCTGGTCTCATCTTGCCAACGATGCCAGTGTCCTGTAGCTTGTTCTACACGTTGGATGCACAGTGCTTGTACATACTGCACATCTTCTCTGCTAAACAGATTATTGGACTGTCAAAATGGTCAGTGAAATATTCTGTTTTGCTTTAGGGTTCATTGGTAACTGATTAAGTGTCATATGAAATCCACTTGCTATGAGGGATCAGCGTCCTCCTTCTACTCTGTCAGTCAGATACTGCCACAGTCAAAGTGTCACACATCCTGGTCACACATCAGCATAGCACAAGCTTACATAACAAAGAGCAGAAATCCATTATTGTTTTGTGAGCGAGCTGGTTATCAGCGCTTCCCAAAAAGCCTTGAGGTTTTGAAACATAATCGGCATTGTGTGCTCACTAAAGTGCACGGACAGACAGACAGACAGCAGGGATACAGCTGAGGGTTTGTAGACGGACAGCGTGTGCTGGATTGATTTCACAGCAGCTTGAGAAAGCACTGAAGGCAGGGATCACACTGAGCGTGTGTGTGTGTGTGGGGGGGGGGGGGGGGTGGGCATGGTAGAGCAAAGCAAACTGGAATTAAATGTCAAGACCTATTAAATATTCATCCTCATCACAATCAGAACTAAAGAAATCTGAACAAAAAAAGGGGCAACTAAGGACAAAAAAATCACATCGACAACACTAATGGCGTGTACTGAGCAGTGACCCCAGTCTTCTCTCTGACTCATACAGTACAAGGAGGAGGGGTTGGAAAGTTTTAGACAGGAGTTCAGGCAGGTAAAGTAGAGATAAGACGAAAGCATGGATGACTGTCAGGGGCTTGTTTGACTCAGTGTGGCTCTCTTGGGGCTACCTGGCTTCACTGAGCCGAACGTCGGCCGTCCTGCATAACCGATATCACAAAGCTGGTTATCAACTGGCTCAGTCAGCTGAGTTTTCCAATCAAGCTCCAAGTGCGTTCATGTGAAAGACGTAGACACCAGAGGGAGAGCACGGGACGGAACAGCGGCGCCTGCAAGGAAATTGGGCTGGAACTGCAGCAAAAGCCAACGAGGACTGAATGAAATAAGTTGTTGATGTTGAAACACCAGAAATAATTTCACAATAACAAAAGTAATATGTCTTTAGTATTAGGTATGAATATGAATGTGAATATGAATATGCATTGTGCATTAAAAAAAGTTTGTAATGCATGATTGTTTTTGCTGCCAGCGCAGAGAGGACAGAAGAGAGAAGGAAATCATTTAATGTCTGAGGTCTGTCTGACTGAGATGTGACCTTTATAATCATGGCAAATGTTTCACAGTTTTTTTCTATAAATTAAAAGTCAACGTGGGGTTTCATGTCAGTCACCCAGCTGGGAGTAAAAGAATCAGAATTAAGTAGTTTAACTGTAGCTTTATTTCTCTCTCTCTCTCTCTCTCTCTCTCTCTCTCTCTCTTTCTGACATCACACAATGTCACCATGTCACACATCTATGCCTAGCAGCTAGTTTGGCACGTAAAAAATAATTAAGCGAAGCTGCTCCATTGTTGTCAGCAATGCTGGCTCGAACGTGTGCAAGCTGACCAATCAGAGGAGACTGGGTATTAGGGACGGCAGACCTCACAGAGACAGGAGCTAAAACAGAGCGTTACAGACAGAGGGGGGAATACGACGCTGCAGCACTGGACAGTATGACAAAACAGATGTGGTTTTTGAGCAGTAAAGCATGTAAACATATTCTAGTAGTAACCCAAAATGAAATGAAGAACCCCTGAAACGGTTGCCAGAGTGGACACGAGAAACACTTTAAACAGCAAATCAGTTTGACTAATCTATAAAGATATCTGGTCTTGATTTTATTGTAAACTCTTGCCCAGGTCTGACTCAGTGTAGTGATCTGATTTCTTCTGAAGTTCACCTGTGAGCTGGTGGCTATCCTATCAGCTTCATGTTATCAGAACACCTGAGTTTAGCCCAGAGATAGCTGGCTAAGCAGGTGGCGCAGGTTCCTGGTCAACACAAGAGAGGAACTGTTTCATTTTTGGTAAAAACTGTCTCCACCTGTTTATCAAAGATAAACTCTGTCAGAAGGTACTCTTTCTGCCTGAAGATTGATACTAGAGAGTCTTCAAACAGTAAACATTAGATATATCACTGTGGCATATGGGCTTTTATTTAATAGTGGCCTGCATTAAGAAATGTCCAAATGACCTGTGATTTGTTTTGAGTTCAAACTGGACCCAAAAGCAGACCCAGACACGGCTGGAGGGTGATAAGTTTGAAGGTGAAAGAAGGAGGTGAGTGGCAGAGGCAGACTGAGGCTAAGGGCTTTCAGCTCAAGTGGAGTGGGCAGATGGAAAATGGCTGAGCTGGCACAGGTGGTGCCAGGCACAGGAGGTACACATACGCAAAAACACACGAGGACTAAAGAGAAGTCGAGAGCATCACCCCCCACTGAGAGGGCAGAACAATCTGGTGATGAGTGTGTGGAGAGGCAGGGTGCTTATACTGCGAGCTGGTGAGGTGATTGAAGGCAGGTGTGGAGAATTAGCCAGGTGCCAGGTGGCTGGAGGCGTTTTAATGAAGGTAAGCGTGTCAGATTTTACAACTACAGTAAACAGTTGCCAATAACAGGCAGCTTCACTGAAGCCTGTAGCGAAACTCACCACACTCCCTGGAAAATGTGGAGTCAGGAAAAACTTTTTAAAGTTTGCGAACTGCTGTCCACAGCAAATGATCAGTTATTTGGGCCCTCTTGTTAATTCGGCAAACGTTAAACATGTGGATGGTTTTTTTTCCTTTGTGTAATAATCGATGTACAAGATTTTTTTTGCACGTAGAAATGAGGGGAAGTGAGTGAACTGCTGGATTTAGTGCCTTCCACTTCCACCACAGATCCCTTATGACGGCTGCTGATATGAAATGTATCACAGGATGGAGCTGGTGCACAGCTGCAGTAATAACCATCCGCTTTATGTTTCATCCCTTTGAAAAGCAGCAGGCAGGATCACACAATGACGCAACGGTTCACCATAATAATACTGTCTGATATTGATTTCTTTTTCATGAACGAAATGTCAAGTTCTTTGATGGAACTCAGTCTTGTTGCGAGGATGATTTTTAACACAATGACGTGTGTGTGTGTGTGTGTGTGTGTGTGTGTGTGTGTGTGTGTGTGTGTGTGTGTGTGTGTGTGTCTCCTGCAGATGATGGTAAGCTGTCTCTGGATGAGTTCCAGGCTTTCTTCTCTGATGGCACGCTGAACGAGGAAGAGCTGGAGAAGCTGTTTCACACCATCGACTCTGATAACACCAGGTCAGCACTGCCACGCCACTACAGCCCATGTAGCATGCGACACAGCTTTGTAGCCGCAGGAGATAAATCTGCATGTGGTTCCTTTTTGCGTGTGTGTGCACGTTCCAGCATGACTTTTGTTTTTTTTCTGACACGTTGCCGCTCAATTATGAACAGGGGGAGAGGCACGAAGCTGCTCTGCTGCTGCATCACGTCAATATCTCACTTTTACTTTTGTGTGTGTGTGTGTGTGTGTGTGCACGCTCAGGTAAACTGTAAGTAATCAATCCTTCAGCCACAAATGTCACATCCTCTTCCGAAGCTCTTTCTGAACCAAAACCCTTTATGTTAAGTGGCACTTTAACTGTGAAGAAGACAAATTGAAAAAATGATCAAGGGAGAGGAGATGAAGAGATAAAGAGGGGGAGAATGAATGAAAGCAGGGTGAAAGGTGTTACCTGTTACCTCTCGCTCAGATCTCTGTTTGCATTATTCACCCCGGCCCTCCACGACATAAACCTCCCTGCGTCCCCTGCTCCCCGGGACGCTCCTGTGATTGACTTTCATCGAATCAATTGAGTGACCCTTAAGAGTCAGCCAATCAGCTCATCCAGCCTTAATCAGGAGGAGTGTGCTGACACAGTGGGATGTGAGTGATCAAAAGAGCGGCTCTGTTAATTTACACGACCTCGGAAACCTGCGGGGCCTTGAAATAAAATGAAACCAAGCAGAACAAAAGCTGACCTTTATGGCTGTTGTAGAATTGAATAAGGGTTCAATATATAAATCCTCCAGCAGGCGCAGCCATTAGTGGGGTTTTTTTTGGGGTTTTTTTTCGTTTTCAAATCAGCACAGCAAGTGAACCATGCCCACCGCCGCCTCCCCTTTGACGTCAGCCATCTTGCTTATTGGAGATGGTTGCGCCTTTATAAATCTTGCTCACTGCAGTTGATGAAGTCTGAAAAGTTTCAACTCATTAGAGTAAAGTAGACTTGGCAGCCGCGTCCCAGGCCTCGGCGCTATCATGTGACAGCAGATAAGGTTATTGATTGGTCCGAGTAATAGAAGAAATGACAGCGTAAGCGTTTCCTGTTGAAGGAGGAAGTTGATGGATGGCGGAGGAGGGAGGGAGCAGGCAGAGACGGAGCGCCGCTCTGCATCCAGTCATTTGTCTCTCTGCCTCTGTCACTCGCTGGTTTCGTCCCATTTCAAGCGTTCTTCCCCCATCACCCTGTTTTCTGAGATGTCTGTCTGTTTTGTGGCAGGCTCTTCTTGTTTCCATCCTCCATCACTCTGCCCATCACCCCTATCGCTGCATCTGTCACTCAGCCCTGTTTTCAGCCTCTTTCTTTCTTCACACCCATTTTTTTACACTCCTCACTGTCTGTTCGACTCCTTTGTCAATCAGAAATGGCTCTGGAGACGAGGCAGAACATGAAATCTCAGGTGACACTCCGATTGAAGTGATCGTTCGCACCTAAAAGATGATACTTTACCCAAACAAACCTGCAAAACTGACGTTCCTTCAATCAATTCAACAAAAAACATCTTTTTATGAACATTTATTAGAGCAATGAGCGACAAAGTGATTATTTTGCTTTTTATACATGCAGAATAGGCAGATACATATGAGAAATGAAACTACTTGTATTTCTCTTTTTGCAGTGGGAGTTTGTTCCATTTTTTCACCCAGTATGTAAAAAAAACAAGCAAAAGTAGTGACATTTAATAAGGTTGAACAAAATGTAACTCTCACCATTAAAAGGGTAGTCCACTGATTTAGTCTTGCACTCAATTCAAGTTTAAAAAGACTCATGGATCTTTGCAAGAGAGGCTGATTAGGGCCAAGCTTCCAAAATATCTGCCGTCAGATGCATAAAGCTCCATGATTAAAACTGTGTATAATCACAAAGACAGAAATATGCACATGCTTCTTTATGACAGATTTTATGAAGCTGTAAAATTGCCTGAATGTGTTCAATAAGTATCTTCATCATTACCAAATTCAGTGCACCAGCACTAGCCTCATTTCCTCTCCCATGATTATCCATATATGAGCGTAAAAACACCATTAAACATGTTGATACTGAGCTTTGACTAAGAAGAACAGATAAATAAGAAGCAAAATGCAGTTTAACTGACGGTTTCATCAAGAGGCTCTCGAACAACATCAGAACAGCTGTCATTTTGCATGACTGTTACACACAGCTGTGGCTATTTATAGCACCTGCACATGTACCTGTAAACCATCATCTCTGTTATATCTCAATCTTAATAATTCATCTGTAGAGCTTCACAAGGAGCTTCCCTTTTCAGGATCAAACGAACAGGTCATTACCAGGGAATTCACGGTTCCAATGTATAAAATAAAGATAATGATAAATTGCTACAAGTCACTCCTAAAAGTCGGTTTATAAATGCTCTGATTGACATGTTACTGAATACTGTTTAGGCTGCAAAATGACGCATCAGTGACATTTGTGTTTTATTCAGGTAATGATGTTACACCAATCAGCAGCACCGTTAAAAGTGAATTACATTGATCATCGTTTTAAATCAACTGCTCTGTTGGAAAACCGTGTGTCCTGGCAACATATGGAGGCTGAATGCTGAAGAACACGACAAAGAGCTCAATGTGCGGACCAGGGCAGCAAACGCCCCAGATCCCAATCTTATTAAGTGTCAGTGGGCTGTCCTGGAACAGATCCAATCCACGGATGGCACCAACTTGCAACCTTCAGGACCCAAGGGATCCACCAACACCACAGGACACCTCCAGAAGTCCTGTTTACATGCCCAGTCATCAGTGGTTCCTGCACTGATTGGAACTTGTCCCAGGTTATCCAGCAGATACTCTGACTGGGATGTTGGAGGCCTTTTCGACACCATGAGCCAAGTGCACTTGACCCGTGTTTGGGTGGGTGGGCCCTGTTAAAGCATCATCAACGAGAATGCCACAAGCCAAGTTTTCCTAGCAGAACATTGATTGATTCAAGAAAATAATTGCTATTCACAACTCAGTGGTTTCAATGTTTAGCGCAGATTGTAGTATGTCTTACGTCCACTTCATCTTCGACTTGTGTAAGCTTTTCTGAAGCCTGCTTGAGAGAAGCACATTTCACCGCACATAATTCCTTCATAAATGCCAGTTTATGTGTGGAAAAATGCTTAAGCATTGTTTTTGGGCGTACACAGTGTTTAAACATCCGGCCCCAGGTCCTACATTTCCCATAATACAGCACAAAAATCATACACTCATTCCACACAGTTTGTAGTTCATGTAACACATTAAACTGAACGCGATGTGTACAATCTTTGGAGTGCCCCTTTAATTTGCACAAAGCACTGATAATTCAATAACACAATGATTTGAAATTCCTTTAGCAGCATCGATGGAATTATCATTGCTTCTCCTTGGCCCACAGACAAGAATGAGATACTTTTGATGGGTTTGATGCAGCTGAGAGCCCCACTCGCATATATCACTATGTTTTACTCGTGAGGGAAAAAAATAATTACTGGTTGTGAAACGGCAGCATCTGCATCTACCATTGGGGCAGTAAACAATCAGTCACTATCATACTAGTCAACAAAAGCTTTTAACAACATCACCAAACGCCGGAAGCATGGGAATACATTTAATGTCATGTAAAACTAGACTTTTGGTAGATACTTTAAAAGCCCATCTGTCACAGTGATGTATCTGGATTGATACTGGCAGAAACTGCTGCTTAATGAAAATAAAACGGGCCATTATCAAATCAGGATGTCTAACACGGATCACCCAATCAAAACAGAGCCTAAAAGGATTAGCCTTTGGATAATATTTAAAATATTGAAAGGGCAATGGAGGAGAGAATTCAAACCCTTAGTCACTGTGTTTTTTTTGTTTTTGTTTTTGTTTTAAAAAAAGGTCCTTTTCATGGGCAGCATTTACTGAACAGTGATTTATAATTAGCATAAACAGATGGAGTCTTTCTGCCCGTCTCCTCCTCTGTCCCCGGTCCTCCCATCATCAGTTACATCTCACGTCCCTCTGTTGGCTGCTTCCTCTCCGTCCCTTTATTCTCTCGTTCGTGTTTTCCTTTCCCGCCGTTCCCAGCCTCTCCTCTCTCGTCCTCCGCTCTCCCTCGTGGTCAGTCAGCCGGGGAGAGTCTTCTCCCTGCCAGTAAAGAATTCGCTGCCAAATGAGTCTGCACACACCGAACTGGGCGTGAATGATGGCGCTGGATTGATACAGACTCCTGTCAAGGAGTCTTGTTAGAGTCTTCCCTGCATGCCAAACTTTCACTCTCTCTCTCACTGTGTGTGCGTGTATGTGTGTGTGTGAGAGAGTCAGAGAGAGTGAAAGAGAGCTAGAGAGACTGCATGCAAAAAGCCTTTCCTCAGTTTCTGACCCTGCTCCTCTCTTTCCTTCCTTCCTTCCTTCCTTCCTACTTTCCTTCCTTCCTTTCCTCCCTCTCTCTCCATCTGCTGCTCCTCTGCTATGCTGTGATAGTAATGTTGACACTAAGGAACTCTGTGGTAAGTAGACTGCCCACACACACACACACACACACACACACGTCTCTGCCATTGTCCTCATTTTCTCTCTTATCTATTATTAAAGTGCTTCTCAGTTGAAATGCAATTATTTTTTTTTTCCCTTTAAATATCGGATATTAATTTAGCGACCATGGCTAACAGCTTGAAATTATTTTGTGACTGCAAAGGTTTTCATAAATGTCATAATGTGCCAATGTGCCTGCACGTGTGTGTGTGTGTGTGTGTGTGTGTGTGTGTGTGTGTACAGACTACTTTGCTAAGCACATGGGAGACTATGAAGGAGTTTTGGCCTCGTTGGAAACACTCAACCTTTCCATCCTCAAAGCCATGGACTTCACCAAAAAGGTAAGATTGTCAAATTTACTGCGGTAATAAGTGACAGCAGTCAGGTTATGGTGAAGGCTGAAACGCTTTGCAAAAATAACACAATTACAGAGGAGTCATGATGTCAGTGTTAGCAAACAGCAATGTCTATATAAAGTTTGCTAACATTAGCCGCCGTAAACTATGGTCAACAGAACAAGTGAGGCTGTTGAAACCCTACAGAAAACATTGGCAGCTAAAATTTCCATAGTTCACATTTGTATTTGTATTTGTACTGTATTATTCCTGACCTATTTAACTTGACTAAACGTATCCATGTTAATGATATTGTTGCCATATAAGCCACACACTGTGGTAGTTACTGCATCTTCTACTTATTTTTTAACGGGTTTTTCTACTATGACAGTTTAAGAATGGAAAGCAACATAAGTTATGTACTGTAAGCTGTGCTGGATCATTTACATAATATCATTATATGTGTGTTATTGACATAGGTCATCATAAGACATCAGTATTTTATATCACCATGATCATCAATGGCATGTGAAACCCTCAATACATACCATATTATTTGTACAAACATGTTATATCACATTCACACAATGTGTCTTTGACCTGACTTTCATATCGCTGCCAAGCCAGTGACCACAGTTAGAAACTGATTTCAACATCAGTTAGTGTGTAACCACTGGAAATGTTCAAGGAGACCTCAGGAGAACTTCTAGCTGTCTTTGTTGATGGTCCTGTTTGTAAGAAAATGTGATTTTGGAATCTAAGTCTAAACCAGGTTTCCCAAGTCGTCAAAAACTGATACTTTGGGATTGTAGGAAATGGGAGGCTGCCATCCCAAACATGATCTTTTTTTAGCCTAACCAATAGATCTTTGTGCCAGAACCTAACAAGAACATAAGCACGTCATTGTCAATGAATTGAAAATTGAACATAATGAAATGTAAAGTTTCAACTTACAATGTCTGCAGTTTGCAGGAACACACACTACCAACACAGCAAGTGTATTTCATTGTCTATGTCTAATGATCTCTTACACACTATAACTGGGCCTGGTAATGAAACATCCCAGACCAAGAGACGGACCTATTGCTCAAAACACATTATTCCCCTATTTTCACACTTGATTCAGATTTGTTGAAGTGTTAGTAAAACAGTATACACACAGTTCCCTTCATGTGTCGTACACAGTGGCACAGGTGTTCAAAAAAAAATAACTCAGACAAAAATGTTCACATGCTAATCAGAACCTCAGGATTAGATGTATGAATGAATGGGCCATGAATCCATTTTGGAACAAGGGATCCGCAAAGATCTGAGAGTAGAGGAAGACCCTGGCGAGAGGGAAGAAGAGTACAAGGAGGATTTAACTATTTTTTCTCAGCACGCCGCACAGAAAAACCTCCTGGAGGCCACGGTGGACCTGTGGTGATGTGATTGTGGAATCTATCCAGAGTCTGATAAGACACACCAGGGCATTTTTCCCATGCTGGCAGGGCATGAGCCAACATAATGTGTAATGTTGTTGAGATGTTACGGCCTGACACAAGACAATGACAACGCTGATGCTAAATAACTTATAAGTTTACTGCATTTTGGAATAATGGAAATTTGATGATGCGTGGACTAAGGTCATGTCATGTCAGTGATATAATCCAAACCGGTTTTGGACCAAAACAGCTTATATTGTAGTATCTTATCCCCTAAAGTAATGTGAAACAGAAAGAGAGAGAATGGTTTGTCAAGTTTCTGTCAGAGCACTCGTGTGTGTGTGTGTGTGTGTGTGCGTGTGCGTGTGCGTGTGTGTGTGTGTGTGTGTGTGTGTGTGTGTGTGTGTGTGTGTGTGTGTGTGTGTGTGTGTGTGTGTTGCTGTCAGCTGGAGAACACTAATGTTTTATCCTAGTCGTTCCCTGTGTGCTATATATAGCAGCTGGTCAGCAGCCATACCCCCCTATCCATGCTCATGTCAGAGACTTGCTACAGTGTGAATGTGTGTGTGTGCGTGTACTTGTGTGTGTGTGGGCAACACTCTGACTGCTCTGTGTGTCTCTATATCTCTATCCACCAGCTCTGTCTTAATCTTTCTTTCTCAGCTGCAGGCCATTCAACAGCACACATACACACACACACACACACACACACACACACACACCCTCCCTTGCACAAAACCTCAGGCTAGTTTCTCTCTAATGAGCAGCCATTGTTTAATCAATCAGTTGAGTGTCCCTCTTGTTCAATTGCTATATCTCTGGTGCTCTCTCTTTTTCTCACTCTCATTCACACTATCGTTTTCCCTGTAATACACATGCACACACATACGCATTCTCACACACACACATGCTGTGTTCTCAGGGGCCGTGGTGTCCTGTTATTGTCTATTGCCGGCAGTGTAGAAGAGCACCAACAGTGCTGTGGAGGGGATGAACCAGCTCAAAGAGTCAAATAGCCAAACTGAAGCACAGACACTGCTGACAAGTCAAATATTGGTGTGTGTGCGTGTGTGTGTGTGTGTGTGTGTGTGTGTTTCAGATTTCGTGGCTGCAGTAGATTTTACTGCAGAGGGAGGGAAAGAGATTGGTCTCCGAAGTATCTTTGTTTTCATATACATATTTTTATGCATGATGCATGCTTTACTGTTTTATTCTGTTTACATATAATTATTGTTATTACATGCACATGTATTGTAATGCATGAACATATAGCAGTATATCACGTTTTATCATGTTATATACTGTATATAAGTCTGCATACACTACATGTCCTTATTCAAGACTAGATATTGCATTTGCACAGATTTTCACTATGTTACTACACACTGTGTGTATTACATTTATGGATGCAATCATCTATCTCTTATCTGTGACAGGGTAATCTATCTTATATAGCCTTCATTATTTCTCTTTTATTTTTCTGTTTCTGTTTTTCTTATTTTTTTTTTTCTAGCATGTCTTGTATCGTTCAATCTATCAGGCATGCAGAAAACGTTTTATTTTCATTTTTTTTTTCTATCAAAAGCTTTGATAACGAAGCTGAAAAATGACGACACACATGCTGCAGACACACATCACTCACTTCACTTCAAGTCAACGTAACTCCGGGGCACCGGCGATGCTCGTTTCTTTATCCTTTTCTGCAGAAATACTTTGTCTTCACCTATCACTGCCTCCTCTCTGTACTGCGTGCCTCATTATTCACTTCCACACCCTGCCCTCCATCTGCGTTATTCCTCCTCTCTTTCTCTCTCTCTCCCATTCTGCCACGCTCAGAAAAAAAACTGATAATACCATTTTATAGAAAACAGTGAAATCGATGCTTCCAGTGTTAAAGTTTCTTGTTTTTGCTGCTTCTTGTTGTTCACCTTTGAAGGAGTTTTAAGACGACACCGCTGCGAGAGCTGCAGAAACTCTCCAGATGGAGGCAGATGTGAGGAGGCGGAGTGGGTGGAGCTAAAAGACAGAGTGTGATATTAGCCCGAGCGGAGGGCTGCAGTCTGAGCCCTGGCCTTTTAGCGCACAGTGGGAATTGATTCGCTCTACACCTCAATGGATTTATATAAAGTGAGAGAAAGTGTGGAGAGTGGAACAGGAAGGCACACTTCACTAGTTTTTTTTGTTGAATAAATAGAGCACTTGTTTGAAAGACAAGGGGCAAGTATGAAATGTCTCCTGATTATGTACCTGCAGTGGAAGATGATTAAAGTACTGCTCCTCCTGGGATAATACAAATTGCGCTAGCCAGCACAATGCCTGCATGATTGTCCCTGCCATTATCTTTTCGCAATCATATAAATCATTTTCGATGTGTACAGCGACAGCCGTGATCTGTGCATTCTGCAGTAACCCGGGAGAGCGCTCGTACTTTGTGCCGGTGTCACCATCGCTCATCAAACTTCCCGTCGAGTTCCCAGAGGGACGGCCAACACACTAATAATTCATGCAAATGTGATATTTCCATTCACTTCATGCAGTATTCATTATTTTGACTGTCAAGGTATCAATTAGTGGAGGCACTCACCGCTGCCTGTCTTCAGAGGCTCGTGAGCTTCTGCTGATGAGCTGATCAAAAAGTAATTAGTGGTGATTAATAAACTCCAATCATCTCTGACCCCACAACAGATCAGCCCGGGCATTCATTCTAATTATCCTGCTCATACACACAGGAAAAAGCAGCGTTCTTTCATATACGTAATTATCTTTAGATGCTAAGATTACAAATTAAGAGATGTATAAACGGCGCGATCTGATTTGTGTCTTTCACCCGTGCTGTTAATTGCATGCCTGTTTTCTTGACTTATTACTCTAATGTATTGACACTGAAAAAAAGTTGCCGCCAGATTACCAACAATCGTTTTGCACGCAGTGGTAGCCAATAACACACCCTAATGGAACAGAGCCATCGTCAGTGTTATCAGTTACACATGTGCCTTGCTCCTGATGGCTGCTCCGTCAGTGTGTGAATGTGTGTGAAGGGCTGAGCAAAGAAATATCATATGGCACTTTTGATGGAGCAGTGTCTCGCAGTCTCTGCCATCACTGTGTGAGCGTGTGTGGGTGAATGTGTGAATGTGGCTCAGAGGGCTTTGAGTAGCAGGTAGACTAGAAAAGCGCTATAAAAAGGCAGGTCTGTCTGGCAGTCCTGCTGCGGCATTTAAAGATGTCCCGCCGAGAAAAAACTCCTCCTCCCCTGCGAACTCGCAATCATAACGTTCCGCTGTGAATGTGTTCTTTGGATGGTGGACTCAAGTTTTGGAATCCAACAACCAAGTCACCCCAATAAATGTTAAGGTTAGGGTTTGTTTCTGCAATTCATAGACATGTTTTAACTTAATGTTTCTCCTGGTTGAATTTTCAATTGGTTTCAAAACGATCATGTTGTGGCTTAAAAAACCTGGTTTTGTAACCCTAACCCAGAGGGAAATTGTCCCAAGGTCACCTTAAATCAACCAACCAACCAACCAACCAATCAATCAGTAAATCAATCAATCAGTCAATCAATCAATCAATCAATCAATCAATCAATCAATCTGTATTTGTATAGTTCCAATTCACAACAAAAGTCATCTCATGAATCAATTCCAGTTTAGCAGGTCTTGAACAAACTCTTTGATTAGTTTCTTTACAGAGACCCAACATTTCCCCCATGAGCAAGGGCTTGAGCTGCCGTCACTGTCTTTCTCACTGGCTTTCCCACCTAGATAACTCTACCACTAGCCCCTCCACCTTGTGAATTTGATTTGACACTGTTTGTGGAGTCATGGTGCTCAGCCATGTGACATGTACAAATACACATGTATCAGTGGATCGCAGTAACATTACCTGTCAGCAGCGACTGGGCTGATTTTATAACAGAATTTAAACAAAACTAATAATTATAATCATTCTTTTTGTACTCGCTGTAATTATATTTGTTGATGCAATACAGTAATATGTGACCATTTTCAGAGTGAGGCTCAGTAGAATTATTACTCAAACAGCGATGGATCGGTGGACTCATACATGTAAAAGGCTCCACGGACTATTTCTGTGCTGTGTGTTTCCATTGTCACTTTCCCCATTACCTGGAGAACACACTCTGAACACACTCTCTGCCTCTGGCTGCTGAGCTGAGACCAGTGATGTGATTTTTATTCATATAATTTCTTTTATGTTTTTTTTTTTTTTTTTTAATTGATTAGCACGCATTCTGATATATATTCCACTTCAGCCAGTACTTTTGCAATCATGAACTGAAACAGCAGGTGAGCTTCAACGTGCCTTTTGAACAAGCACTATGCTTGGCGTCATTAAAGAATACAATTATTGAAGAAGGGGCCGCGCAGTCGTGAGTTCAACTTTTCTTTAATTGCATTGTGTAATACTTAAAGTCTCGGTTCTTCTTTCTTCAAATTTTATGAAAGTTAAATTATCCCTCTCTTTTACAGCAAAAGCAAAACGATGTTGAAGACCAGTAGCCACTTCAGTGGCTCATTGATTCTGGTCTGAATGTGGTTGGCAATAAAAGCTGTAAGAGTTACATGCTACAGCTCATGAAGAACAAGAGGCAAAGCTGTTCTGATAGAGACTTGTGTTAGCCTGATTATGCATAGAGAAAAATACAGTATACAAAGTTGACAGATTTGATTACTTTAACATTTACTTACGCATGGTTAAAAGAAGCGAGCATGATAACGGACATTGGACGACAGCAAGACAAAAGAGATCACGGTCTTTATTAGTTTTGTCAACTTCTTTCTTTTTTCACAGTAAAACAAACAAGCCGTCAGCTGTCGCGTTCGTCTGGAGCATCTCTTGACGCGGCTCGTGTCAGCGGGGCATCAAGAGTTCTCGCAGATGAATGTGGTGACAGTTGCCATGGCGGCAGGGTACTTTGGGGACGGTTGTCATGGAGACAGGTTGAGTTGATGTCGAGCAACTTTTGCGTTTGCAAGCAGATCCCACTCGTGTCGTCATCCCAGCATCACACGCAGGACAGACCGTGGGCTTTGGTTGACATCTCTGGCGACTCTCTGACAGTTTCATACACAGCTTCAGTTCTTCACTTCTGAGAGCGGCTCCTTATACTGTGAGCGATGCCAGAGGTGATCACGAATCGCGAGCAGCGAAGAAAAGTTAGAGAGAACTTTAAAGAGGAGAGGCCGACGGTGAGTTTGAGAAAGCGTGTCTCCTTCTCAACCACAGCAGCAGCTTCACCCAAATGACACCACTGAATGTCACGATTCAGACAATGCTGGAGAGCAAATATATAATCCACAGGGAGGGGAGTAAACGTGTTGGAAGGCGTTGGATGTTAGTGCTGTTTCAACTATTTTATTTTTTTACCTTTTTGTGAAAGCTTTTATGGCGCTATCAGAGTCAGTAGTGGCTCCAGAAAACAATTTTAATTGGCTTGCCAGCAGGTGGAGATACTGTAAGTACAGCCCCTCCCATGAGGACTGTGTGTGTATGTGTGTGTGTGTGTGTGTGTGTGTGTGTGTGTGTGTGTGTGAGCTGAAGCGGGCGACAAAAAGAGAAGAGGGAGAATTCATTAAATCTCCTGTCCTATCTGTCTTGTATAAATGCTGCGTTCAGTGAGCCACTCTCATTAGCACTTTATTTTTTCAAGTTTTTCACTGAGCAAGCCACCACACTCGTTGGCAAGTCTACAGACACACACACACACACACACACACGCACACAGTGTCTCAGACTAAAATCTTGTTAAGCCCATATTTTATTTCTTAGTTTCGAAATCTGTTCAGGAAATTGTTATGTGCCGGTGACTGACCCCCCGATCAGCTTTTCTAGCTTCTTCTTCTGTGACTCCTCCTCCCCATCTCCTCTTCCTCTCACCCCCCGCTTCTCTCATCTTCTCCTCTTTCATCTCAGCT
>JARJLU010002616.1:10000-24900 GCA_030272975.1 Sparidentex hasta | reverse complement strand
TATATATACCAGCCTAGTGGGTAGTAAAGAAACATGCAAATCTCTCAAATAGCTTGGATAGGTCAATGGCAAGCTCACAGGCATGTCTGTTAAGTGTACATTTGAAAGGGCAGAACTACTGTTACCATGAGGACATGTTCCACAGTCATGTCATGAATCTCATAGTTTCACTGATGGCAATGTGGTATTCAAAAGGTAAACTCAGGTCTAGTCATTCAAGCTATGCATTTCATCATATGCTTTACTTGTGAGCCATCCAATTGTATTACATTTGTAAAAAATTAAGTGTTTTTCTTTAAAGGATTATGTTGGATAGAGATCGATATGCTCTGCATGGAATTGTATCACACAGTGAAGATACTGACTTTACAGAGCCCCAGACATGACATGGTCAAAAGAAATTAAATTGTGGCCACAACATAGCTATTACGTGTGCACAAAAGACACTAATTCATGGCCACAAAATACTAATTTGTGGCCATGAAATAAGTATAACAGACCTGAACAGAATAAGAGGAGACACTCACCTTAAGGACATCAAGTAGGCCACTGCATTTTCTAGAGAAGGTGTGCTTGATTTGCTTACTGTCCAATAATGATATTAATATTATTAATCGGTATTTCTGTCATGATCTCATCATGGAAGCCCTGCCTTCTCCCTTGTGTGTGTCTGTGTGTGTGCATGTGGGTGTGGTCTCCTTCCACAGGCAGCATCAGGTGAATCCAGTAATCAACCTTCCAGTAGTGATGGGAACGGCAGTTCTTGTTACTGTACTGAATCTCAAGAATCTGTTTATTAAAATGAGTGAGTCCCTGCCCGCACACTGGCTGCGTCATTCGCTGAAGAATTACGAGTGAGTCACGGCAGTTTGCCTCTCTGCTCTACCCAGCAAGCCCAGAGACACTTAACAGTAGAATAATTGCTCAGGAGGATGAGTGACCCAGAGGTCAAGATGTCACTGTGTTTACCTGCAAAACTACAACTTATAAACTACTATTCGTCGACCTTTCTGGTCATGGACAAACATGATTGCAACTTGTGGCATGGTGGGATGTGACAGAATCACTAAAATCGTTACAAATCATTCTCCCAACAACACCCTATTAGCCATATCAACATATGTTCACTCTCAACTAGTCAAATACAGCAATTTGAGTCAGTGGCATCATGCTTGTATAACAACGCTCTATGTAATGTCCCTGTAGCGTCGGGTTTGCACTTGATATTCAGTCAAGTCGGGACTAAAACGTAATACGCAAACTTGGGTTAGACTTTCAAAATAAAGATTACATGGCAAAGTTTGCAACAATATGTAACATGTCATGTCCTGTGAGACTTTCTAAATAAAGTTGCTGACAAACAGTTCACACATTATGACGCACTATGACTATGGTTTGGTTAGGTTTGTTTACAAAAGATACTTCATTAGGTTACGGAACCAAAGCTACTTGCTTGGGTTTTGGAAAATATCTTATTTTCACCTAAAATATCTACATTCATCCTCATAATGCAAGCCATGGAAGTGACCTCAATAATGTACATTAACTTACTTACATAACTTGGAAGCAAATCACTCTCAACCCTTGATTAGTCCATCCATCATTAGTCTATCCAGCCGCCCCCTACTCACTCCTTACAGTATTACAATAAAAAGGCACTTCAAGAATTGTAAAGCCACAGACCAGGCTGTTGTATTTCACTCACTGGTAGTGTCTTGATCAGTGTCTCTTATCAGATTTGTTTTTGGGGGATGGGAAAAGCTTAAGTACTGAAAATGCTCAGTTAAAAGCCAGATTAAATGAATAAATTGCTCATTTGATCATTTGTGTTTCATTGATGTGTTTATATTTCCCACACAAACTTGAATGCATTGCTCCAGTCAGACATCCGATAGTGAAATAATAAATGAATACAGTGACTATCGGGGGAACACAGTTGAAAAACACACTGAATGAATACTATCTGATTTTTAACAAGAGCTTGATATCAGCCACAGAGGAGATGAAAAGATTCAGACTTGGAAAGAAAAAAAAAAAAAAAAAGACACAAGGGCCCAGAGATAAAGTCCAGGAAGTAGAAAGGAGCTGGAGCTGATTACACATTCCGCCGGGCCGGTTGTCTTAACATGGTGAGAGGGGCCATTTCATCTAAGTGAAATAATTAGGCTGTCTGTGACAAGACTCATTAGTGTAAGGATGTATCAGATGTGTGGGCCATGATTTGAATTAGGCTGCTGATGAATTTTATGAGCACGACAGAGGAGAGTCATGATAACTCTGGAGGAGTTACAGGGTGATGCATGAACTTTGCTGCAGACAAGAGAGTACTTTAGATTGTGTGTGCGTATGTGTTTGTGCTTGTGCATATCATTTCAAGCCACAGCTATGTATTATATCTAGCGTTCCTGTCTGATGATGTAATTTTGCCGTGTGTGAAGTCATGTGTGTGTGTGTGTGTGTGTGTGTGTGTGTGTGTGTGTGTGTGTGTGTGTGTGTGAAGTCACATTAAAGAGATGCTGACTGACAATTAGTCACGTCTAAAGCTCACACAAAGAAGCATGATGAGGACCCAAACACACACACACACACACACGCACACACACACACACACACACACACACACACACACACACACACACACACACACACACACACACACACACACAGAACTGCTCTTGCCTTCAGCAGAAAGGTCTGGATAGAGAAGACAGCAGACCCAAACAGGATTTAGTTCAAAGTGGAGAACAACACACACACACACACACACACACACACACACACACACACACACACACACACACACACAGTCATGGAAAGTAATGTGTGTAAATCAGTTGGTCCCATTGCAGTGGGTTACATCATTCTGAGTGACTGGAGAAGAACATCGCTTCTATAAACTTTGGTTACATTTGGTCTGGTTACATTTTTACGCACTGGGAATTTACATTTGGGATTTTAACATTACTTTCTTTTAACATTTTCTTTTGTTTGTTAGGGATTACACTGGAAGTGGACGGACTAACCTACCGGGACAAACCTGTAAATGTGACTCTCAGGTGTCACAAGATTCCTTGTTCAGTTTTTTTTTTTCATGTATATCAAGGATGATAAAAGAAGCTCAAACAAGCATGTCCAGTAAATGATTGATATCGTCAATCCCAAGAGTTGCCAAGTTTAAGTTCAAACAGAAGTATGCTTTGTAGCGTTCAGTGTACAATCTGGTTTTAGCACTTTTAATTCACTGGTTTCATTCTGTGTTGAGGCTTGAGAACAGGATAATTTCGAGTTTTTAGTATACACGGACACATCTTTACATTGCTTGCTCATACAGTGTGTTGCATTATCATGGGAAACTTGCCTAGTGTAGATATTGTATTGCTTTTCATCTGGTGAAACTTAATTACAAAAATGTCATAAAGAAAATAGAAAATGAACAAGAAGTTTCATGTATGAAAGTTTCAAAATCATGTTCACCCATCCTCCTGAACAGTAAAGAGAAGGAGGTCTTTTGTACATTGCCACAACCTGGCTCTAAAGCCATGACAAAATATAAGAAGACACAGGCTGGGTCAAAAAATACAAAAGTGATTTATTTACCAAAAAGCACAATTTGAAATGTAATTACAATTGAAAATATGATGGGGTGTTTTATCAGTAGTGAGGACACGTGTGCAAGAGTGTAAGATGTAATCTGAGCAAAAGATGCTGGATGGCTGGAAAACAGGACAAACAATGTGTTGGTGGAAGGAGAAACTGCAAGACAGCTTCAACCATGAGAGGGCCTAGCGTGGGCAGGTGCTTCCAACTATGACCATGCTCTGCCTCCCAGGTACAAGATAAGTGACAAGACAGGGGACCATCACACCCCCCTCATCAGGACTGTTAAGATTAACTGTTTCATATCACTCATTCAGTATCACCCATACATACCTTACTGACTGTTCTTATTAATACTACATTCAAAATAGATTCTCTGGGGCAAACCAGTGGCCTTGCTCCAAAGGTTCAGCATCCCTGGTATCCAGCACCAACCCAGAGCCGTTTGTTTTTCCCTCCCTCTTACACTGATTTATCTGTCTATAACAGCTGCTTCACCTCTCCCCGACATGGGGGTCTGTGTGACTCTCCAAGGATATGCCTCTCCAGGCCATAACTGACCCACCACCAGACCTGTTCTGCTGGATGCTGTTACAGTCAGCTTAACATTCACTACAGCATCTCCATACACGTTTACAACTGTCAAATGTGCTCAGTGTGAAGCTGCTCTCATCTGTGAAGAGAATGAGACACCAATGCCAGATCTGCCGATTCTGGTGTTCTCTTGCGAAAGCCAATCGAGCTGTGAGCACTGGTTTGATCAGGAACATGCAGTCCAGTGGCATGCTGGAGGTCCTTTTTGCAGGGCTCTGGCAGTGCTCCTCCGGTTCCTTATCATACAGAGGAACAGATACCGGTCCTGCTGCTGGGTTGATGCCCTTCTACAGCCCTGTCCAGCTCTCTTCATGCAACGGCTGGTCTCCTGGTATCTCTTCCATGCTCTTGAAACTCTGCTGAGAGACACAGTAAACTTAGATATATACCGCCTTATGCTACCAGTAGTGACAAGGACACTAGCAGAACACAAAACTAGAGAAGAATCAGTCAGGACGGACAAAAAGAGAGCAACTGTCTGTGGCTACCACATGTGAAACCATTCCCTCTTCGGGGATTGTTTTTCTTTTGTCTCTCCATTGCACCTGCTGTCACTTTTATTTTCACCAAAGCAGATGAAACTGATTCTCAATCACTTGTGCTTCCTAAATGAACAGATGATATCCTGGAAATGTAACTTACTTGGGGTTATACAGTAACTATTAAGTGTTCCCTTAATGTTATTGAGCGGTGTATTAAGATAGACATCCAAAACATATGTGGTTTGATGTATTGAAAGGTTCTAGAGTCATGTTTATAATTCACTTTATGAATGATTTGTATGTAGCAATATGGTGTTAAGAATACGCTCTGGTGTGCCAAATGCATTTTTTTATGACAAATGTGTTTTCAGATGTATTTTTTGTACTTTTGTTCTTCTTTATGAATTTATTTTGAAATTGAAATTGCAGACCCACGCCTGTGACAGATGATTTTTAGGGAGTTTTAGGGAGAAAATCTAATGTTTGCGATTGAAGTCAGTTTGGATTTAAATAGCGAAACATCATAAGTTAAAATTTGCCTTAAGGGGGGTTGCATTAAGGATTTATTATACTGAAGGATGTAGAAATACCATATGGAAGAAACTGCATTACACAATGTTGAACTGACCTGAATTGAACCTAAATGAACTCATCAGGGGAAAACATCAAAACAGAGGAGTCCAGGTTCTCTGTGGTGTGTTGAGTCTTGAGCCAAAGACAACTGACAGTTCCATCATTTGAAAAGCAGCAGGAGGAGAGCTGCTCTGAAATCCCCCTCTGTGGGGATCCTTTCTACTTTGCATCCAACATTGCTGTCTCTGAAATTGTGTTGCCACACTCTCCCCAGACAATAAATACAACACTTATATATGTAATCCCTTACATTGTTGAAGTCAGTCTCTCTGGGAGATTTTAAGTGGTCATGTTCTAATAAATAGAACATTAAGAGTGTAATGAAACAAGGAACATTAAAGGAAATCACCAAAGGCATTAAAATCCATCTTTATAACACACAAATGAGCTAATACACTAAAAACCAATGGTGCTAGATGCAATCACCAAAGTCATAAAGCTAAATCATCTGGGAACAACGTTTGTACAAAATTGTAGGGTAAATGTTATGCCCCTGCCTAGACAATACCAAAACATAACATAGTGTTCTCTCTCTTTCAACACTCCCAAGAATGTATTACCAAAACAAAGAGATGCAGTCTAAAATTAAGGAAAATGTATTTACCCAAAAGCAACCAAATACATGAGGGTGAGTGTAACCTAAAATAATAAACAAAACAAGCTGGGTTTAAAACTCACTTGCCTATCCCAAAACGAAAGTCAACAGAGAAACATGTTTCTTACCTCATTCCTTAACCAAAAACAGGACAAAAAAGAGCACACCAAGAAAAAGGGTGTTCACCCCTACCAAAACTGGACTGAATAATAATCTTAACGATAGCTACAATACTTATTATTTACATATGAGATGCTAAATCTCTACAACACAAACTATCATCACTTTTACAAATGCCACAACTAGCTGGATCAGGTTGGGAGACAGGAAATGATCAAGCCAGAGATGGGAGAGAGAGACCGAGGTCTGCTGCAGGCTCCACTTTCAAACCTCCCGCCATTAGGACTTCCTTCAGGATTTCCCCCGGTCAGCAGCCTCCACCTGCACTTGTACATTTTGGGACACAAACAGTGACACAGCCCCCCCCCCCACCCCCCACCCGACAGCAAAGTAGAAAACAACACAGACAGATGAACGAACAGGACTAAGAATAAAACTAAGAATAAAGATTATGACCCCTGGAGTCATAACAGTAAACAATCCAATAGTTGAATGACTTGAATCTGGATGTTAGTGGCTGATCAACCTACAGCCATGCCGCTTGCATGGTTTCTTGTTGACTCACTTTGACTTGGGTGGGTTTCTTGTATTTCAAAGCAGAAAAGTAATGACAGAACATTGTAGTTGGAGTGATGTTATACCTATGGGTGACATAAGTGACATGAACTGTTGCATGGCAACAAGAGTGATGTAACACACCCTTGGGTAGTTGCTGTCTTTCTAGCAATGCTTGTCATTTTTTGTTTTCTTTTTCTTTTTCTCTGGGTGATGTCTCATGATGTGATTTTTTTTTCCTTTTTTTCTGCCTGGGCCCTGTAGAGTTTTTTTAAAAAAAAATTGTGTGTGTGTCCCTCGTGTCTCTTATTTCCATGGAGACAGTGGCACATGAACATGGAGCAGCTGGTTGCCCATCCAAGTTATGCTACATTTTTTTTATTTTTTATTTTTTATTTTACTGTCATTCTTTTGGCTTTATCACCAACACATACCGCCTATTGCAGAAATGCATATACTGTCATGCACTCTGTTTGTAACATTGATGCTTGGTGCTCACACACAGTCACAATTGATGGACAGTGTTTCCCAGACATGGCATTTTTTTATACATATATGACAACCACATCACCGGCACCATCTTGGTTGCTGCTACTTTCATTCAACCAGATGCAGATTCAAAAGATGTACTGCATGTTTATTTTTATTTATTTTTATATTTGTGTTAAACTAACTATCTTCTGTAATTTGTTGAAGTTTTAAAAACCTTAGGGTGAAAAATTGTCCCAGAGATCAGGAATCTCAAAACGAAACAGCTGCATGAGTTACAGGAAGCACAGCTGCAAAAACTGAACAACAATCTGATCTATTTATCTGTGATGATAATGTGGCATGCTCACTTCCCATCGAGCAGGGACTGCACACGATTCCTCCTTGTCAACACTACCCGAAAACAGGCTGCAAAGTGATATGTGTTTTTTTTATGAAAAGAGAGGTGGAATACTCAGCAGGAAGCCGGCAAGCATCAAGTGCATCCACAACATTCCCACAAAAACGTTTAAAACCAGTTACACTAAGAAAGACAAAGAGGAGGACGTCTGATTAGGAAGATGAGTAAAGGAGATAGATTATATATCATCATGCATGGAAATGTACACAAAAAAAATGTTAAAGCCAAAAGAATCCCACCCCTATTTTACTCCATTACATTTATCTGACAGTTTTAGTTACAAGTTACTTTTCAGATTACAATGTTTAATCCCGTACACTGGATCTCCAAGATGTGTCGACTTTGAATGTTGGTGATAAACTGAAGAAAATGTGAGAAAATGTTCCTCCTTCTTCAGCTAAATAAACCATTTTAAAACCATCGTAGATTAAAATCCCTAAGCATGAATCTGAAAGCAGACTGTTTTTCTAACACTTCTGTGATTCTCTTGGGACATCCACTCTCCAAATATATCCAAAAACAAAATGATATTTGTCTCTCAACTCAGTAATAGTGTCTGTAATAATTATTCACAGCACAACAGTTACCATGGTCAATAGACACTGAACAGTCATTGTCCTCCTTTTCTTTTTCATAGATGATAACAACATATTATGTATTGATTGCTGAACTGGAATTGTCCCATTTGCATTTCAAAAGTGTGGTCATCATTTCTTAAGCTACGATATGTAACTTAATGTATGTAGACAAGGTAACTTGTGTTAAGTGACATATGCTACATGAGTGATGTACCTAAGTTACGTGCCCTGAGTCAGATCACTTTCGGAAGTTTTGTTATGTAACTGAATTTGGTTATTTTAACCCAAAGTGTAATCCTTTCCCAAACCTGACCCTATAGTTTTGGAACCTAAACCGAACAAAACTGTGACTGTTTGACAACATCAACAGTGCCTGTTCTCACTGTCCTCCCATGTCACACCCTTGGTGCCCTGGTTGTCCCGCTGTACAACCAGAGGAAGGGATTGCTGCTAGCTGCTGTATTGCATGTAGTCCAATGGCTACTTCTAACACACGCTGAGGTCACGGAGAAGATTAACTGCGGTGTCAAACTTGGATACTTACGGCCAGTGACCCAGCTGTCATATCTGGCGCATTGGGAGTGAAAAGTGAACAGTACAATCCGACCTGCTTATCAGCCCCCCAAATACACCTGCAACAGACTCACAGTGCACAATGATGGCCAGAAAAGTTTTGAATGTATGCAATCAAAGCTTATACACCACTCAAAATTAGTTAGGGTTATGAGTGCATATGTATATGCATTCATATGCCATTAAAGCCTTACAAAATAGTTGTTTCACAAGACACAAAAGTACATTTCACATGTCACAGAATAAAGAATCAAGTGATATCGCTGACTAATTTTGAGTAGTGTATATCTCTTTGTACCTTGTATGTGTATGTCTTTAACCACATCCCGTATTATAGATATCCTACAAAAACGACACAGAGGATAAACATGCACCTCTGACATGTTTACATAATTTTAGGGACTTTAAAATGATCCCGGCCTCAGGAATGTTTGCCCGACAGTACTAAGAAAGTGGCAATCAAAAGCTAAATCTAGACTGATGGAAAGTTCAGGTCACAGCGTCACAGTGCTGTTTCCTCATTAACATTACATAAGAAAGAAGTGTGAATAATTTTAGTGTCCCAACTCAATTAGTCTGTTTTATTCCTCTGTGTCTTCTTTTAACGCACGCCATAATGAGAGCGAATATTTTTAGGGTCACAACAGCCCAATTAAATATGTCTTCATGCTTGAGCAACTTACAGCAGAGTACTTTTTAAAGTCCCACATGCTCAACCCTCTGTGACCTTGTTGTGTAAGCTTTAATTACTGTTTCATTAAAAAAAAAAGATGTTAATAGGTAACCACAATGGCTATCGTAACCTCAAAAGTTTACATTTTCTGTATGAATTCTCATTCATATGTTCTTTTTTTTTTCTGCAAGTCTCAACACATTCATTTTATAGGTGTGCCCCCCCCCCAGCTCATCCATTCAACCTTTATTTATATAATATGCAGAAAACTTCCCACTAACAACAGTTAGTTAACAGAGCTTTTTAGGCGTGTCATGGCAAGACAACAGTGCGACACAGCAGTGACAAGAGGTGACAGTGCTGCTGCGACACAGCGCAGAGGAAAGGTGGGCTACTAACGGTTTCGGCTGGTGTCAGTCAATCAGAGTAAAGACAGGGAGGACAAGTAGAGGAAAGCAGAATATTGAAGAAAAAAGGGGTAATCCTCCCTGAGGTTCCCTCCCTCTTTTCATGTTAAAGTACCTGAATACATCTGTGGCAATCTCAGCATCTGGTCTGAGTGTTCATGCCTCAAGCCTCTCATTATTTGAGAAGAAAACTGAAAAGTCAGCAGGAATCGCTTGCCATTTCAGACAATACAGCAGCCGTATAATCAGTAAAATATTGTTTCTCACCACCTTTGTCTCTCCAAATATCACTGTTGTCCAAACCATCCTCACCGTCTCTCTTTCCGACACAAGATTTATTGTCACGTATAATATCTGTCTCGCACACACACGGCAGGAGACATACACACTGCAGAAAGCAGCTTGACAGCACGCAGAGATGATTGTCTTCTCGACTGTACAAAGCCGCGGGTTTACTCTGTAACCTCCTTGGAACTTGGCAGGGGCCTGTGGTCTGATTTCTACTGTAGATGTCACAGGTGAGAGAAGAAAAAATCTGTCTCCATCCTCCTCCTCCTCTTCCTCCTGGCTGACCTCCTTTCTGTGTTGACTCACCTCTTATACTTACACTCACTGTATATGGAAACACTGTTCTTCGAAACTATGGCTGTACACAACGGTTATTTTCAAGTATTGGGATTGTTGATGGTTAGATAAATGTAAAATAAGTCTATCATTATATCACAGGGCATGGTAACATTTTCAATGGCTTAATTTCCCCAACAAAAGTACAAAAAAATAATAATAATAATTTGAAGGTATTCAAGTTGCAATAATACAGAACAAAGAAAACTCATGTGAAGCCTAGACCAGATCATGTTTGACATTGTGCTTGATTAATGGCCTGAAACATTTAATTCACTGCTAAAACTACTGATTAGATTTCTGTCAATTGAAGCCCGAGCAATCATTTTAACACTATTCAAAAGTTCACACACATTTTCTGCCTGGCTAAAACACACACAAACAAGAACAGACAGGTTGGCTGGTTGATTTACCACATCTATATGTACATTCACACAGATTCTG
The DNA here is from genome assembly GCA_030272975.1 of Sparidentex hasta. Classification (NCBI taxonomy): domain Eukaryota; kingdom Metazoa; phylum Chordata; class Actinopteri; order Spariformes; family Sparidae; genus Sparidentex; species Sparidentex hasta. The sequence continues at coordinate 14,136 of JARJLU010002616.1, read as the reverse complement.
GCACCTTTTCTGGCCCTGGACCTGAAAACCTCCTCTTCCCGGTGGTCCAGAGCTGCTGAGACTGCGGTGTAAACACCACCACTCAGGTGTTGCTCCGAGCAGGGTCAGCTAGCAGAGCTAACATGTTACAAGTGTGCAAGCAGGTGCATGTTGCTTTAAGGAAACTCAATACATCACCGAGACTTGAAGCAGAGCAGCTACAGAGGGTAAAAAACAGTAAACAATTTCCCAAGGAATATGATCCAGCTTCACCAAAATCACTGTTAGTTTGTGCTGTGTGTGATGTAGTGCTGTAAAGCATTACTGTGGTGCTCACCAGTCACTGAAGTTACATAGTAGAGGAACAAGTGCTGGGTGGGGGCAGAGTGGGTGTGACAGAGACACCATTCACAGTACTGAGAGTCACTGTAACATTAAGATTGTTTTTGATTTGTTATAACATACTGCAGTGACATATTGTTACAGTCAAGCAAAGCAACACGACTAATTCCCAAGACATACATTCAGAATTAAGCTTAAGGCAGATTTGTTTCACAGTCCTGCAGGAACGTGCGACAGCTGGCACAGCAGCCTAAAGAAGACAAATGTGTATTACTGCTTAACAATCCAATGTAAAAATCGCCACAGGATTTTATTCATTTTTTTCTTTCCTTTTTTTTTTCTTGTTTTTTTACAATACCTGATATTTTGCAGGAGCTTAAGCATCCACCAACAGGGTCAGGAGCTGAATTTGTGTCTATGGAGAGAGTAAACTGGCAGTGATGCGGGGTTAGTGTTAGCTAAATTGAGACCCACCCACAAAGATTAAATCTGAATTCCAATCAACAATGTAATTTAACAGCACACACAGACCATCCGCCATCCAGCTCCACCCGCCTCATCACACCTGTGTGCATCATGCAGCATGCATCAGCTCTGCAATTTACCTCAGTGTTACCCACCCATTTGCTGCCACTTCTTGAATTTCTATTTTTGCAGATGTGCATCCCATTCTCACTGACTCAAAACAGAGCAACTGTCAGTGGACAGCACAGTGTTATGCACTGGTTGGTTGGCTTGACAGGAACTTGATCTACAAAGAAGAGATCAAGCCCCCAGGAAGAGCACCATGTTTTCGCAGTGGCCAAAGTGTGTAATTACACCACCACATGATGCACTGGGTCCCAGACGGCTCTTTACCATTATGCATCTGTAAAATGCAAGATGAATGTCACAACCCCCGCATGAAACTCATTTTATTGTCGGAATTTCAGCCATTAGGCCCAACAAAAAGTTTCCCCATTCAAGTTCGCCAGGTGCTAAACCAGAAGTTACCCATCTCGGTCAGTGGAAGTCTCGAGCGAGTCTCTAAAGCAGTTGTTCAGTTATGCCCACAAGTTATGGCAGGTTGGCTTCCACGCTCCATATATGCTCTTCTTGTGAAAATGAAAGATCTCTACAACGTACTGATAGATCTCATTGAGTGTCAACTCTTTTGTCTCTGGCATTCTGTATGAGCTGCTCTGACTATCCATAAGTGGTCCTACCATCTGGATATGGACAGATGCCTTGGGTCGGCTACCTGTCTACATGTCTACCTACCATACCCCACCTACGTCTACCTAAACATACATATGGTATGTATTTTATGTTATGTTTTATTTTTTGTCATCTGTTATCTCAGGAGAAAACCTGATGGTCTTTGTACTGAAACATTGCTATTAAGACTCCTCCTTGATTGCAAGCGAGGGGAAAAGTGTGCACAAGTTTTCTTCTGATTTTGTCAGCCTGTGCTCTCGTTCCATGCACCTGTTGATCCACAGGCATGCAAAATGTTTACTCTGTGAAGTGTACTTATGTTTCTGTATTTCATTGTATTTATGGCTGAGGTTTTACTCCTCTTCTTTCTATCGTTTTATTGCTCTCATTATTGTTGTGTACGATTTTGCCAGACATGGTATTCTTCTTTTCTGGCTCTTGTTTTTATTGATCTTTCTGCTCTTATTTAGGCTTGATCATAATTTATTTTACAAAACAGTGTTTGTTTCATCTAGCCCGTGTGAATGAGGATTTGAAGCGCTGCTGTAAAACAACTTAGCGCTCAGTCAGCTTTCCCTGAATAACCTATGGTTGATCACATAACCTACAGTGATCCAGGCCCATCCTCTTTCATGTCTTGTGTCAATGCAAGTTTAGACCGATGGTCTTAAAATGTGGTGCAATCAAGCGCATTCCATTCATTCACATTGCCGTCTTGGGGTAGCAAAAAAGCCTCTGCAGATGGGCCCCTGATCTAAAGTCAATGTCACAGTGTGTTGCCTGCCTTATAGAAGGCTCGGTATTCAGATAGTAAGATATTATTTATGCTCACGATTTCTTCCTGTCAATCTCAATGTCACATATACTGGCGTCAGCTTTCACTAACCAATTTCAGCCAATAATATCATGCCAACCACCCATCAATCACTCACTTTAAGCAGTGAGTGAGTGGCACAGAACTGAAATTTCTTGTCAAAAAGACACTATGAGAGCCGAGCGTCTCACTGATTGCTGTACAGAAACAAATTCATAACTTCATGTGTCCCCCCTGCCATAGTGCCTTATTAACAACACCCCTGTAGCTGTTGTGTGTATGTGCTGTATATGTGGGTTTAAGTAGGATATGTGTTTAGATGTATCCTGCATGGATGACTTTCACGTATATAGTGGTTGTTGGGGATATTTATGTAGCCATGTATCAAGGCTCTGTGGAAGCAAATGCCCTTGTTAAAGGACAGTAAAGAATCTATCAATCTATCTTTCCAATTCAGCTCAAGTTTAATTATTAGGGAGGTTACTTTCAGTCATTAAAATGTTTCCATGAACACAGGTCAATGGTGTAATCATCGAAAGTTAAACTATACTCGGCCTTGTGTGTAAATATACACATCATCTCCCTTAAGGAGACACACTTAATGTTTTTGCTCAATCATTTCAGAAGAATACAGGTCAGACAAAGTAGAAACATTTTGATTTTTAACAAAGCATCTTTATTAATTTTGACATTAAAAAACACACAAGGTGAATTAATGAATGTCTGTATGTCACAGGTAAGTTTTATTCATAAATCCTACCATTATAGTTTACATCTAATGGTACAATTGACCTAGAATAACTGGAAGCAAATTTGCATAGAATCCAACAGTTGTGTGTGTTTTAATTGGGTACATAACATTTCAAGATTTTCATGAATGTCAATTCTAAAATCCTGTTTTGTATCTCAAAAATGAATTGAAATGTATGTATCTACGTCTCATGCCTAAGTGGACCTTGTCTCACTTCCTTCTAACAACGGCTTTCATTGAGGTGGGTACATCGGTGACATTCAAAATATTGCAGTCATTGCATTATCATCAAGTGGGTGAGTCACTCCTGTGACACTGTGCTGCATAACCAGGTCTTCGGTCTCCGATGCCGCAACGTAGATTGGGAACGACAGGCATAGCTTTGAGAGCCTTTCCTCCTCTGACAGCACACTTTGGGTTTGTGGCTGCAGGTCATGGAGAATGGACACTGCATCCTGGATGGCAGTGACTACCCGCCCTGAACACAAATCTGCCAACATTACCAACTCTAGGCTTACCCACTCTGGCACAAAAACTGTCAGTTCCGGAGAGCCCTTTACCTGTAACATGAGGTGTTGCGTGTTGAATGTTTATGATGTGGTTCTTAAAATAGCCATTACATACACAGGCTACGCATTTGGTATTGTGTAACAGTATTAGGCCTACACATGCATTAAAGTCAGAACTGCTACGAATAAAGTTAAAATAAAACAGACAGTATAAGACTTATTTTTTGATATTGAGGTGAGCCATTGAGTGTGCATGACTACAATAAATGTGTTTGCTATTATATTGTCATGTCAATCTGAACGAGTAAGTAGGCCTATTCTAAACATTCAAGTCATAGTCATACTCATCTTTACCAAGATATCATAAGCCTACATCATCATCATTTCTATCACTATTTCTATTATTGTTAGAGCCCCACCTACACAGGGTTTTTGAGACTGTTGCAGATACTGCTATTAGGAGGAAAACATTTCTGGTATTGGCTGATATACATGAAGCTGTTATTATTACCTTCCACCACATCAGCAGGGCGAAAGTGGACTG
>JARJLU010002616.1:0-5000 GCA_030272975.1 Sparidentex hasta | reverse complement strand
TCCAAATATGCTTAGCACCCACCCTCTAGAACATAAATCCTGACTATTGCAATTTAATTTTGCTGTTAGCAAATGTTGGCATTTTCTGCCAACCACTGACACATTCACAAGTTCACACCACCACCACTATAGGCAGCTGCATTACCAGTATGTTGTGTGGCAACAAAACCTGGCATTCTGGACGGGGAGGTCATGGCATCTCCAGCTGTGTTTCATGGTGACAAACCCTAGCTAATATGCCGGCTAATAGTATGTTGGTGTGTGTGTGTGAGTATTATGTGTACATATGTGTTTGTGTGGTGGTGATGGGGAGCTGGATGGGACAACTTGGATTCGAAAGCGGAACCTGGTGGATTTGAAAAGCCTCCGTAGTTGGTCAAACTCGCTGTGTGCACGCTGTTCTCCTTCCCATTGTAAATAACAACATACACCCATGTAGAGAGAAGGGGAAGACTGCTAGAGGCTGGCATTCATCCAAACAGCTGGTTAAAAGCATCTGGCTAATGGCAGCCATACATCAGCTGGAGTTATGTATAGTCTGCGTGACTTTAACTGTCAGACAAATCCTTATAAATAGCCTCTTCAGCCTGTTATGTAATCTATAATGACTTTCTCTGGAAGTCAAACAATTATATATAGCCAATTTGACTTTGACAGTAAATGAACTTAGCACAAATATAAGCCCTCCACTGTATGCTGGAGGGTACGTAGGCCACCATAGGCCTTGTTACTTGTCCTTTAGTTTCATCCTCACTTTTCTAATGCTTCCCTCAGTGCACTTTTGCTTTACTTTCACAGGAAATTAATACAATATTGGTATTTGATATTTTTCACTAGAATATTGTTGACGATCATTAAATGTAAGTCAGTATTCCTTCATTAAACATGTTGGGACACCAGGCTGAACCAAGCATTCGATACCAACTGATGTCAGTTTAAAACAGGGGATATGGTATGGAGGTAATTTACAGCACCTTAGTTTAATTAAAGAGAGAAACTGCTAGGTAAGGAAAATAGAAATAAGATTATCTGTCTTGACATTTTGAGAGTTCACATCACACTAATAAATGGCATAAATGAGCTAAAGAGAAAAAACTACTATAGATGTATGTATATATGTATGCTTTCTTCACAGTTCTGCATCTAATCAGTCTGTCAAAATATAACCAAAAGATCCTTGTCATTGACTGACATATTCAGATTCTCAGTGTCTCAAGTGATACTCCTCCAGACTGCTCCAGACTCCTCCAGACTGACTGATATATATATATATATATATATACATATATATATATATATATATATATATATATATATATATATATATATAAACATTGGAACCTTCAGGGTAAACCTGAGCGTACTATCTTATGACTGTTTATTATTATGTTTAACAACTTAGCTTGGATATTACAGAGTACTAACAGCGGGGAATGTCTTTGGAGAACTTTTGGGGCTATTCTACCAGCAACATGCCTCATAACCAAACCAAGAAGCACACAATTGAGGTCAAGTCAAACACCTGCCAAGATTGCGTGGCAGCTCAGGGTGATAAACCTACACTAGATCCAGCAATTGCCATTACAATTGAGATAATGAGCACCATACATGAGACTGAAAAGCAGGTTGCTGTGCTAAGTCAGTTAACCATTTATTTTTTTTTTCTTTTCTGTCAGGATTTTGCAGCAGAGACATTCAAGCAGAGATGGGACATGTCTGGCTATACAAGAGGAAGGTGCAAACATCTGCGGAGCCCACTATGCTATGCTCTGCCTTGCATCAGTCCGGGTCATGATGAACACCACCAAACTTTCCACGCTAGTATCTGCATACACTGACTCTCTTAAATGACTGTAGCACTCCCACTGTAGCCATACAACAGAACTTTATCATAAGTTTGAGGCAGTTCATATGCAGCCTCTGGTATTACAGTTGTGATTATTTTCCTGACAGTTTTGTGGGAGATAGGGATACCTTAAAATGGACATCCCCTGTTTTGTGTTGTCTTTTCGATCGGTTAATGGAATGATGGAGCCAGCCTTCACTCTGGTCAGGGATCACAGCAGTTACTTGGAGATAATGTGTATTCTGAAGCTCAGCCTCTTGCTCTGTTTGAGTGGAAATAACTTATCCATTGAAGTTCAGTTTTTGTATTTCTATTCTCTATGTTTTTTTTTTTTTTTTGTTTTTTTTTAAAGCTATTAGTAGCATTAGCCCTGTCTAGGAGATGACAAGAAGGACTTATTTAACGTCATTATCTATATTCTTTGGAGGTGACTGTTGGGATCTTTGGTTTATGGAGGAATAGTATTGCTCTGCACATATGTACCTGTATGAATGTCTTAGCGCCCTGTGTCAGATGGCTAAGGCATTGATGTAGAGATTCCATTGAAAACATTATGTCGAATTCTGCAACTTTATATGGCAGAGACTTGTGTTTTGGTGTTTTTTTTCTGTCGTGTTTGAAGAGGTGCAGTGAGAAACTGAGTGGAGCCAGCCACACACCTGCAATAGGTTGGCAATTGGCGCCTGCTGAGAAGTCCTGTTCTCTGCACTACCTGCTGCCAGATGATTTTGTCTCCTGACTTGGTATAGGGCTCTGGCTAGAACGATTAGCTTGAAATCGACTAATGATCTTATAGTGCTCTCTAGTAATCTATTTGTCTCTTGTATTTCTCTGTGCTCAGTGTTCTCTGGCACCCCTGTTACCTGTAATTCTGCTCCAGCCACCCAGCTCTCTGCACCTCTCCAGCCTCGCCATGCTTCACCAGCACCACCGAAGATCTGCCATTGTTAAGTCAATAAATCAGCCTGGACTCTACTCCCTGCCTCCATGTCCGCTTCTGGGTTCAAATCCGGTTAACCCATTACATAACACATCATGTATTATTTATTCCATTTGGGATAATGGATGAAGTGACAAATAAGAAACATAACAGCAACACAACCCACAAGATTAGGCATAACTTAAGCTTTAAATATGGTAGGAGTAAGTATTAAGTTCTGTTCTTGGGATGTGTGGGTAGGTATGAAACTCTCTTCAAAGATATAGAACATATTAACCTCAAAGTTGACTGGGTTGGACAGGTCTTCTTTTTTTAATTTTTTTTTTTATCCTTTATCTCTAATCGCGATGGCAGGCGTATCTTAATTCAGAAATCAATACCATTCAAGGTAGAAAAATTTAATGGATGAGGGAGGACGATATGTTATAGTCAGAGGTCTGTTATTTGGTGAGCTTATTTCTATAATAAATATATACCCCCTAACCATCCAATAGAACTAATCAACAAGGCGTTTACAGAGTCTGATGATGTAGAATGTGAACAGTCAATAATCAGTGGGGACTTTAATTGTCTATTGGAATCCCAAATGGATAAATCTCCAGCAGAGAAATGACCTCCTACTTAAAGGGGCCAAGGCAGTTATAGAGCTATGTGAGGAGATGGGATACCTTATGGAGTATCGCACATCCAGGAGAAAGGGACCTCTCGCTCTGTTGGAAATGTTATTATATCAGCCCATAGCCCCATCTTTAGCTCCTCCACCAGGGGGGTTCCCCCCTAACAAGACGTGGAGATTGTATTCTTCCTCACTCATTGACCCCAACTTTATTTCTTATTTCACCTCTGAATTTGAGATATTTTACACAGTTGAAAAGACACCTGGCATCTCCTCAATTTTGAAAAGAGCTTGAGGGAGTTAGCGGTTCAATTATCTGTAGCAGAAAAGACTTATGTTAACAACCCCTCTGAGAATAATTTGAAAACAATGTCAGCTATGAAGGTGTCACTGAACTCCTTACCCATGAAGTGGAACAGTGCATCAGATTTGCGAAAAAGAAGTTATAGGAATCTTAAACAAACCACATCTAGTCAGATGCTCTGAATTTTATTTATCCTGGGTTGACTTGAAATTCATTAAATAATAGGCAGAGGCTTCTCAGTGTGATTAAGCTTCCCCAGTCTGGCAAAGCAGACTGTATAGTTATTAGTCTGGAAAGAGAGAAAACTTTCAATCAGGTCGAGTGGCCCTATCTGTTTTCCACTCTGGAGATACTGGGCTTAGGGGAGGTATTAGGGGAGCTGGAAATACAAAAAAATAGGAATAATAATAATAATAATAATAATAATAATAATAATAATAATAATAATAATAATAATAATAATAATAATAATAATAATCAGGCTATACAATCCATTTTTCAAAGTCAGGATCTCATCCTTTGGGTGGTCTTTGTGAAAAGGGAATACTCGGTATGATCAGTTATGTAAGAAATTTAACATACCACAAAATGAGTTTTTTTAGATATCTCCAGGTACAACACTTTTTGAGAACTTGCTTGAGAACTTAATTTCTGTTGGAAATAAGAAAGGCACTCTGTGGCTTGGGTGTAGTGCACTTGATAAATATGATAAAGGTGTACCAGTGTGCATCCCAAAAGATTGGAACAATAACCTGAATACAAACATTGATCAAGAAACCTGCTTACAAATATGGAAATTGGCAAATAATACGTCAATTTGTAATAGGGCGAAGGAAACCCAATTCAGACTGCTACATGGTTTGCATATTACACCCCAGCTAAAAATGGATCACAGAAAATCTGAACTGTGCATGAGGTGTACTGCTGAGGCTGGGAGTATTATTCATTTTGTTATGACTTAAATACACATATAAGTAGAGATGACTATTGACAAAAAAACATAGCAGATTGACTAATGCAGCCTAATTCTTGATGTGAAACTGAACTGAATGTGTCTACTGTTTTGGCTGCCAGACACAAAACTTCCAAGTATATATTCATAAAGACTCATGTATCCTTAATTTCAAGTAACAAATATATTTCTGAAATGAATAGACTGCAGACCTCCAACAATGGCTGGGTGGCATTGAGTTATACTTTTGATATAATAGGAATGCTATGGAATGTTCCACTTACAGGTCTAAGTGTATGATTAAGGTATTTTATGAGACATGTTCCCTGTTCTTAGAATATA
>JARJLU010002615.1:0-33493 GCA_030272975.1 Sparidentex hasta | reverse complement strand
GGGGGGGAGGGGTACGGGGAGATGCATGCAGGGATGCTGGGATGCTGATGTGTTCTCTTGGGGTCTTTCTTCCTCTCCCTCGCCTCCTTCCTCCTCCCGTCTCCCCATCTCACCTTGGGTGCACCACGAAATCGTGAATGCAGGCAGCGCTGGTGTGTGAGAGGGAGGCAGGAGCTGGGAAGCTTTGTTTGTCTCAGTCTTGGGGACTGCATCAGACGCTGCTCATCGATCACGGATGGGGCTGTTGTCTCTGTACAGTAGTGTCGGTCTGGCAGAGGGGAGCTAAATAAGGCTGGGGCATTGGGCCTGCAGGAGGAGAGAGGTACAAAGGGAGAGGGAGGAAAGGAGAGAGGAGAGAAAAAGGGGAGCAGCACGGAGGGAAGGTAAACAAGGATGGGACAGGGAGGAGAGGAGAGGATGCATCAGGGATGGTCTGTTGGGGTCTGTTTACTGATGCAGTCATTGAGAGAGAGAGAGAGAGAGAGAGAGAGAGAGAGAGAGAGAGAGAGAGATGGAGAGAGAGGGAGAGTGGAGAAGGGAATTCTAGCTGGCCATGTCTGCATAATGCACATGCAGTCCTGCAGGTCAAATCTGGATAAAATATTCAGGGCTCTAACCTGGAGGCACTCGCGCCAGTGTCACAGGGACAGGACTGAGACGGAGGCCGGGGCCTCTGCTCACACCGGTCCCTGCCTGCTCACAGAGACGTCAAGGCAATAACATTGTGCCAAAGCCATGTAAGGCTCTTTAAACTATGCCATGCCGCGCTCACACAATCCTCCATAGCGCAAATGCTGCAATTTCTGACTTAATGCTGTTTAATCATTGTACACTTTCAGGCCAGTAATACACTTTAGAGAGTGGAGGATTATGACTGTCGCGCTTTCATTCACTGCGGAAACAATCTTATCTGTACACATGTTAGGGCGCAGATAACTTGGATTTAGAAATTCAATATACACTCTCATGGGAATGCTCTCATTCCAGTTCAGTCTGGCGTTTGTGGAACCCTGACAGATCCCTATCTCAACTTTTCACTGCAGTCACTCCGACAGAGACCGCCTGCGTTAATTTCTCCTGGGGTTATGGGCCTATTCCCTGGATCAAACTTTTATACGCAACTCTGCAACGTAACAGTTGCGGTCCCCAGTTGCAGCTCCATTCTCAGCTCTGACACACTCCAAGATGCTGTTATATAAGAGCAGCCTTTCATTTCAGAAGGCCTTGTAGGGTGCATAACATCGGTTGGAAATGCAGAGGGAAAGGTGCAGCCAGTTCGAATGCCTCCGCTGCTGACAGACATGTGGGTTGCAGAAAGATGATGAAGAGAAAATGTTCAGTGAGCGTGAGATACTATGACAAATATGGAGCTGGACTGAGAATCATAGCCCAGAGCTTTTACAAAAAATTTAAAAATACCAACCAGAAAGGACCCACTGGATGGTTATACATTTTTCTGCTTTAACAGCTTTGTTCATCACCATCCAAATACCTTCTAGGAAATGTGTAAGAGGTACATTTTAGCAGCTATAGTGATGACTTTTTCCTTTTCAAAACAAAAATACTGCAGTTCAATAGGTCATAAATAATTCAAAACATTCCCTGTGTTTTATGTAACTGTCATAATAACGCATTTACGCTGAAAATGAACATGGTCCAAATATGGCACCAGATTAGGTTCCAACGGCTAAACTGTAATTTTGGAAATGACCTCTTTTACTCATTCGAGGCAGCGATAGAGAGAATGAGAGGAAAACTACTGCTAGAGGAGATTTTTGCAGCCATAGCTCAAAGTTGAAAAGACAAGATATTGATGCCGCTGTAATCTTTTTTGTTGCATAACAACGACAAAACAATGATACATTCTGAGAGTGAGAACACTTGTAGGATTTGTGCACCACAAGTGACAAGTACGAGAAGCTTTTACACCACAAGACTGACTCGCATGAATATTCCTGGTCGTTAATCACCACTGACTTGTAGATTATTTGGTTTACTTCTAAAAGTTTATCAGTGTATCGTAACATGCTGAACTTTGTCTTAAAACTGTTAAACACTGACACCCTGACACAAATATAGGAACAGATTAGTAATATGTAGGGGATTTCCATGCTGTTATCCCCCCCCCCCCCCAAGAAAGATTAAAAGAAAGATTGACGGCTTTGCTAATTTTAGCAGTTTTTTAAGTATTTTTTAAATTCACAAGTATACATGCACTGTTGATTTTGCTGATAGACGGATTCAGAGATCAAAAAAGGACAAAAAGTTCACGCCAAAGGTGATAATGCAGTTATGGTGTCAAAAGGTAAACACCAGCACTGGGGCTGAGTCATTTAGATAAATCTAACACTTGATCTTAGGTCATATTCCACTTTACTATCAAAGTGACACTGAAATGGCAGCGGGTCTCTCTGAGCAGCATCCTGGTAAACTCCTAAAGCTTAATCTGCACTAATAAATCTATTAATAGGCCAGCACCTGCACAGTGTGGGATTAAGACATGTTTACCTCCTTCATAAGAGACACTGTTTAGCCGAGCGTCGAGCACTTTTTTAATGAACGAAATATGAAGGTGCTTCGCGTATACCCCCAAAATAATGCTGCCTTTGACAGAATAGGTAGTTTAACCTGTACAATGTGAAATACTATCATAGCTGGGTTTGAAATTTCATGTAGGCATAATATAAGGAAATCTGAGTGCGAGAACATATCATTGTAGTCTGATACACTATTGATATACACAATGACAATGGCTCTATTCTCAGAAACTAAAATCTAATGGCTTAAGGTCCACATTCAGTGGTTACTTTTTGTGTTATTGTCATGTTTCTAATAAAAATAGTGATTCAACGTCATGGAAAACGGCTAACAACTAGATATTCCTTGCCAAAACTGTATTCCTGTATAGACACTTGGATTGGCTGATCCTGGTTCACAGAGAGTTCGAGCGCAGAGGCTCAGCCCTTTGTCGTAGCAGAGGAGAGGAGAATTTGTTTACAAGTTTGGGAGGCAGGCACCACACCTTCCCTCTGCTCAGCAGCAAACAGCACGGCCACAGATGATGGATGATCATCAGCCATCCATCTACGGTCTTGAATAAGGACGTCCAGCGAATATAAGTGTATTGATCCAGATACCATCAGTAGCATAGATGGTCCTCAGTGTTGTTAATATTTAAAGCCAGGCACTTACTTATCCAAAAGTAATTGTGATCACAGCAGACCAATAGACATTGTAATGTGTTCCGGTTCATATTGTGCTGTTAATATGTTATGTGCTGGGGCATGTTTGCACACTTGCGTGCGCGCATATTTAGAGCTATATGCAGAGGCAGCGAGGTGAGCCAAGGAGTGGCTCTGGCATGGCTTTGATTATATAAAGGGCCTGTTCAGCACCCAGGCACCGTGTGACAGGCTGAGCCAATGACGGGGCCGCAGCAGTCCTGGGTTGCTGACCTCGCGAAACTGGCACAGGAACAAACGACTGGGCTTTCGTTAGCACTCACACACACTCATGCTCGCACTGACTCCTCTGGCTCCTTTCAGCCAGCTGAGGCCTGGGTAGGTGCAGAGAAAGGAGTGCTTATTCACTTGAGTTTGGGATGGGCCGAGGCGAGGGGGTTGGGGGGGAGGCGGGTGCATATGCAGCTTGTTTGAAGCGACACAAACAGTTGTTAACTGGACTGTAGCGGCGCGTTGTTAACATGAATCCTAAATATGTAAACCAAATGTGACATTTAGACGACTAGGGGCATTTTTTTAACCTCTGTTGTTGTTCCACTTCACATATCAGAGCAGGTGATGAACGTGCAGCGTCCAAGTAGCCACCATGCTGCTGAGGTTTCAGTCACAACTGCCAAAGGCGTAGTGCTTTTGGCAGCTCATTCATATACAAATGCTTACCCAGCATTCACCTGGGCAGATGTAAATATTTAAGTAAACTGTCATTTTGTTACCCGTGAAATAGTAGATGCAGAAATCGAAGGAAGCAGAATGTCTTGGTGCCAGCATGTGTTCACACGCGCAAACACACACGCAAATGCCAGAGAGTCTCTCATTAGCCAATCGCGATGCTGACGTCAGGGCTGGCAACCACATGGGTCAGGGTTAGGGTACCCAGGAAATGACCTCAGAGGCCTATACAGTAGGTCTCTGCTGATCCCTTCCGACAAACATCATGAATTTGATTCGATGTATCGAGGAAACCCGCCTGATAACTCTCCAGCTGTGTGACAGGCGACCCACCACAGAGTCCAAATCAATGCTAGACAATAAAAGAGTAGCCTGCATCTAAATGTTGCATACCATGAGCCAGTCTCACTGCAGGATGTGAGCCCATCTGTTTACTCAAACTCACTTTTTGTTTTACCCAGTCAGTCAATCAATATTTTTCTTTTTATAAATGTTATAGGACATTACCATGACTTTATTATGGATATACTGGTGAAATTCCAATATGTTAAGTGAATGTATGTGCGAGAAAGAAATCCAATAATGTATATAAAAAGTATATGTTTATGTTTTGATTATATTCCACAAATGTGACTAAATAACCTTGAAATGCTCCATGCAGCTGGCGGATATCAACTTAATTACAATGCTCATGGGTGCGGAACTGGTGATGATTTGAATTAACACTTGAACTGTCTAGAATGCCGTCAGCTCTGACATCAGGCCTTAATCTCTTCATCTTGTTCACGGCCTGCACCATATTTGGGCTCCAGTGGACCTGGCCCGTGCTTACCACTAATCCTAATCCATCTGGCGCTAAACTACACAATATTGCCCAGGTGGAAACTGCACCAGACGGGCAGATAACTGCTGCAGGCTGCTGGAACTGATATGTCTGGACCCCGGCTAATACCCTTGTCATTTGTTAGCGGCTAAGCCCAGTTCTGTTCACCTTAATCTCGATCTTCAACTGCGCCGCTCTTCCAGGAACAGTATGTATAATAGTTTGCAAAGGGATGCAAAAAAAGATGTTGACAGCTGTGTCTGAGATCCTGTGGATGGCATCCATGGATGGATGAGCCAACAACACAGCCCCAGAGCCAATCAGTTAGAATGTCAAAGTGACGTGAGAAGATGCGTCTTTTCCCTGAATCTGTCCAAAACCAAGTTGAGACCTGAGCATGAAATGCAAGTGAAAAACAAGCATCCCAAGACACGATTTGAGAAAAATGGGATTTTCTTGCCACCAACAACAATGACGACATTGCTGTGATAATATTGAAACGACTTGGTAATCAAAGACAAAGTGAAAATAAAAAGTAATGTAATGCAATTCTACTTTTTTTGACAGATTTCCTAACCCTTTCTGTTACAAAATGTAGGTTGCTGTTGCTCTTTATAGATCACTTATCTACAGTATATGGGGTAGTTCCACCAGTGTCTGGTTCGCCGTCTGAGAGAAACAAAGCGTGAACAGTTCTTGACAACAGTAGTCCCAGATATTGACCGGCTTCTGTGCATTTATATTTAGTATAAACATTCAGGTCATCCTCAGCCTGTCTTGTGGATCTTCTTCTAAAAAGGCTTTTCCTCCGAGATCACAGCGTTACTATTAAACTAAAGATAACAGAGATGATATCACAGGTGAACGTCACTTTTGTTGTGCTGCAATTCATAAAATGATTTGAAACAAACTCGTGACTGAGGCTGATAAACAAACAGACTGCTTTCTACTTGTCATGCTCACTCCCAGAGGTTTTAGGATTTACCTTTTACAAGCCCTTTATAACTGGCTATTGTGTTGAGATTAGCAAGGCGGGCCAGAAGATCCCGGCGAGCAAGGACAGACCACACAGTCTGTCAGGGTGCTGGGTGGACCATCACAACAAGCAAAACTGGCAATGACAGCGCCGCTCAGTAAGCCCATTGCTGGCGCATTACGTCTTTGATTAGACAGTTAAAAGGATCAGGCTAAGCCTTAAGAAGTCCAATGCTATGCTGGGTTTAGTTGTAGGTGAGAGCATGACAGCTAGGGCAGGCACGTGAAGGAAAAGGCGGTGGTTTGTCCCCTGTGCCTTGTGCACAATGTAGGTCAGTCCAACGTCAAAGATCGGTCATTTAGAAGAAGCAGAATCAGAATCAGAATCAGAATTCTTTATGAACTCCTGCAACATAGACACTGAACTTTTTTACTTTATAAACTTGTGATAAAATTCCGTGGGCAACTTAGTCTGATTTTATACAGAGTGTTCTGCAGCTGTTCACTGTCCATAAAAGTCTTTATAGATAGTACGTTGCAAAAAAACATAATAGTCAGTAAATTGTACTAAAATATTTATTCATTAAACACACATTGTACTTACACTACATGAGGGTAGTTTTGTAGCTACATATAGTTTTTAAGTACAGTGCCATACAGAGAGCTTTTAATTACTTATATTAGATTACCTATATTGTGTTTTCACCCGTGTCCAGTTGTTTGTTGGTTGGTTTGTTGATTGGTTGGCTGGTTTGTCTGTTGGTTGACTGGTTGGTTTTTTGAGCGGTTGGTTGGTTGGTTGGTTGGTCAGCAAGTCAGCAGAATTACACAAAAACTACTGAACAGATTTCCATAAAACTTAATGATAACTTGTGGTGTGGATCAGGATGAAGGGATGGAGCATAATTGTCCGTAGGTGTGAATGTGAGCGTGAATGGCTGTTTGTCCCTATATGTCAGCCCTGTGATGAACAGGTGACTTATACAGGCTTTGCCCTGCCGTCTCCTAGTGTCAGCTGGGATGATCGGCTCCAACTCATGTGACCATGTAAAGGATAAGTGGTTTCAGGTGACAGATGGCTGTATAATGTATGGAGCTTGATGAAAAACTATCCATATTTAGGTGGCTGGTATCTATGAGTGTGTACTATTAGATGTGGATTCTAGATCTTCAATTATGGAGAAGTTATGGGTCGTTTAAGTTTAGAGTGATACAGGGCTGTTGATTTTGAAATTGGATTAGACTTAATTGAATTAAAGACAACTGTTGGGCCCTGGTGGAGGTATGCGCTCTACTGAGTGCCATTTTAGTTTCTGGCAGACACACTTTTGTTGACACTAATTAAGTAGCATATGATTACACTACTTTGTGGTATGAAATATGTATGAAAATGTGCACAACCATTATTGGATCAAATATGCAAACACTGTCTTCGCAAAAACTTGTAAAATGTATTTTAGCACATGAAATACTCTTGTAGGTCCTTTTATGTAGATGAGCCTGCAAAGCTTTTGTCATCCCTGTGTTTGCTGCAGCTGCATCAGTACAAAATGAACTTTCCTGCACAGGGGAAAATGCAACATAAGCACCCCATACATTAAGGAGTATTATTAAAAAAGAAGAAAGGATGGAAGAAAGGAGGGAAGAACAAAAGAAAGAAAGAAAGAAAGAAAGAAAGAAAGAAAGAAAGAAAACTTCCATGTTTCCCCGCATCTTGTAATAACAAGATCATGTTTTGTCTCTTGTCTTTTCCACAGCAAAGAAAACCCCAAACAAGCAACAAGAGTCACATCAAGTAAGTAACAAATGTGGTATGACACAAGGCCTGATTCAATCAGACCTGCCATGGATATTTTGATGCTGATGTGTTGGATAGATTGTCCTGACAAAGGCATTTCATTCTTAATGCTGGAGACATCCTCGCCATGCCGTAATACTAACAGATTTCGAAGTGTGGTGTGTGTGTGTGTGTGTGTGTGTGTGTGTGTGTGTGTGTGTGTGTGTGTGATCCATACACCTCAATAGCAGTTCAGATGCTATATTTAGTACTTTTGACAAAAGGGCATAAAAAAAAAAACTGAAGGTGTCGTTCCTTTAATTACGTGATTGCAAATCATATGTTTCTGGAACAGGGTGAAGAGAATTTGTAAACACTGAACAATACTACCGTAACTGTGAAACAGGCTGCTGATGAGTCACTGCGATGACGCAAAACAACTGGAAATAGATAGGAGCCTGAGCAGCGAGGTGTATGCAGGATCTTGTTGTGCTTATGTGTGTGTGTGTGTGTGTGTGTCTGTAGCGTGCGTGGAATCGGCTGAACTTTTATGCTTATGTCGCAATCTGCAATGCAGCATTGCAATCAGCTTAATATGTATACTGATATAATCTCTCTGAGTGCTGTAATGTGTGTACGTGTTTCCAGGTCAAGATGGTGGGTACGGCTTAGAAAGTGAAGAGGTTATTTTGACGCCTGAAGATGAAAACCCACTCAGGAGAATACTGCAGGTACGCACTCGTTTTCTCCCTCCCTCGCTATCTCCACCATCTATCTTTAGCTGCACATACAAACACACACACACACACAAACAAAACAGGCCGCACTCACTCAGCCACTCTGCGCTTGACCTTGGATGTAGGAATATTGTTGGTCTCACATTCACCAGAGGTAAGACATGCTTACCACCCACACATATGAGAGCACTCTGACCAGAATAAACACAGCTACACGCAGCCTCTCCTAAGCCACCGTATTCACTACTGCTGCTTTAAAATGTAAGTAAACACATAATGATATTAGCTGCCTCGTAACCAATGTGAGCGCCACGTTATGTGTCTTTTTAAAATAGTGCTGGATTAGCCCAAATGCCCTCCAATGAGATGTGGCCTTTGAGAGAAAAAAAAAAAAAAAAAGATTAAACAGCCAGAGGGGGGCAGTTTTTAATATGCACAGCGAGGAAATGCAGTCCTAACAGCAACCGCGCTATTATGTGCAAATTCAGAAAAGAAACACTGCTCATCCTTCATTGGAGACTCAGCTGTCTGGAACACTGAACTTTACACATTACTGACATTTCCTGGTCAGAATGAAGCTCAAAACACAGGGGCATTTTTTCTTTTGTTAGATAATATATCACAGCATGACAGGACTGAAATGGCTGCTTATATATTAAAGAATGGCCTGGAACATCCAAAGACTGCATTTTTCCAGAATAAGGTTTTACAGTTTGCCACTGACATCAGTTGATGACTGGCCTTCATATATTTTGGCCATGTGTGATCAACTTCCTGGTGAAAACTTGGATAAACAAATCATATTTATAAAGCTAGCCACTCTTATTCAAGGAAAAACATTTACCTTTTTATTTACCATTTACCTTTTGTGGGTCGCATCCTTTTAAGTATCCAGGCACACAGCTCATTGGTATGTCTCTACATTAAAATCTGATCGCCCTCTAGAGGACAGTCAAAGAACACAAAGCTGCTCCTTCCCACACCTCAGTTGCAACTTTACTGCAGCTCCTTTATTTCTCTTGTGCTTAATTATTCTTCGTATGTTCCACAGCCTTTTAACTGGCATCAGCCAGGGATGTCTCTCAGTAAGAGGAAGCTGCTCCAGTCTCTGATGGGGCCTTATGGCCCGCTGAGCGTGTCTTACAATGGGAAGACCTGCATTCTGTTCAAAGCAAAGCGTCTGGCAATCCGCTATAGGAACCATACCTTCATTGACCTGACTGAGAAGGTCTTCAACCCCAACTCACCCGTAGACACTAAAGGCTCCATCTGTACCAAGGAAAAGGCGACGTAAGTCACTGACCAAATAAACGTCTGCAATTTATAAAAATATGATTTTTTTTGTTTTTGTCACCTCAAAGATGGCTGAGAATTGTCCCGTGGTCTCCTTAAAGTTATCCACAGGTGTCACATTTACTGTCTTGAATGAGAAAGTGAAATGACATATATTGTAGAGATGCTAATGAACTGAACTGAGACATTAACTGAAAACATTTGAATTGAGCAACTGGACTGGTATAATAATAATAATAATTAATAATAATAATAATAATAATAATAATAATAATAATAATAATAATAATAATAATAATATCTGTTGCACTTAAACAGAAGTTTTAATATCTGTGTTTTCTTTGTTTTGCAACAGGCTTTCATTAAGGTTTGGGGATGTGGAGGACTTGCGAGGTCTGGTAATCAGGTAAAACACACGTTTATCTTGAATACAAGTGAACATGTGTGGACTGTACATGCCACTTACAATCTTCATTGTATCTCTGGCCAGGCTTCAGATGTCGAACACTTTTTATGAGGCAGCTGGTCAAAACTGGTTCACACTTGACAGCGTCCACATCCACTACAACTGGACCCAGGAGGCCACGTTTAACGCCAGCGAGGTCTACGCTCCTGCCACCTCATCCTACCATTGCCAGCACGTCAGCAGCCTGCACAAATATGACACCCTGCTAGTGCCCAGCTCCCACACTGACACATCAGCTAACTGGCACATCACTTTCACTGATTTCCAGGTACACCGTCGCACAAGGGGCACAGCTTCTGTTGTGTAATTCTTCTCTTAATGTCGCCACGTTCACTGTTATATCATAGCCTATTGCTCCCTGTCTCCAACATGTGCATGTGTCTGTATGTTTGCCAGCCATTTTTACCTTTGTGCTCCGCCTGTTTGGCTGTCAGTCAGTCAGCCTGTCTGTTATCATCTGTTTGGCAGTCTGTCAATCTTTCTGTACACTGTCTGTTTAGCCATCTGCTAGGCTGTCTCAACCTGTCCATCTGCCCAGTGTCTCGGTGCCTGGTAAGCCAGTTGTCCTCTTTAGTTTAGCCTAATCTCATCTTTCCGCCTTTCTTTCTGTGCTCCGGCAGATCCAGGCCTTCAATGTGCAGTCGGACAAGTTCGCGTCGGCCAGCGACTGTGCCACTTTCCTGACGCCGGCCATCCTGATGGGCCTGGTGACATCTCTGATCCTGCTCCTCGTCTTAGCCTACGCCCTGCACATGGTGGTACACCTCAAGCACATCGACCGCTACGAGGAGCACAAAGCCACCGTGTACTTTCCCCGCAGTCCAGAGGCCGAGTTGCCAGACAAGAACAGCCTGTGAGGGGAGCTGGAGGACGGCAGAGGGGAGAGAGAAAGCTGAGAAGCAAAGCCGAGGGGAGTGCAAGTGAATACAAGAGTGAAAAAGTATCCTCCACAGAATATTTGTTCAACAAAATGACAACTTTGCCTGTTCATATGAAAACCCTCTAAGTCTTAACTACTTTAAGTAAACGCAGACCGTGGCTGGATACTTTTTCTTCTTTCCTCATTGACCTGCATTTTGGCATCCGCATTTCGAAGAAGGCCTTTGGATGTTCAATCCTCCCCCCTGAGAGATGGTTCATGATCCCAATGTCAGAGGTCAAGGACAGACCCAGGGCCCTGAAGGGCAACAGCGTATACAGGCCTTTACCCCAGTCAGCCATTAAAACCACAAACGGCTAGCACCTGTAGCTAATACTGCTAACATCAGATGCTCCTGATTACACGTATGTATTACATGGCTCACAAGTGTCATATTACAAGCTTCCATCACACACACACATTGTTTTTCCAGCTTTCATTAGAGTGTACTTTGTCTGATACTGCTGCAAGAAATATATACTTCAAACAAGCCGGTTTTTATAGCTGAAATAGCTGTATTAGCTGCATGCCATAAAAGGCTGGTCTATCTGGGCTAGCACAGTGTTTCCTAATTACAAGGATTACAGAGAGTCTTGCATGAGTACAGCTTAAAAATTAAACAACATGGCACAAAGCAAAGGGAGCTTAAAAAGCTTTGGAGTGAAGCGAAGGGGAAAAAAATATTGGGAACCACTGGTCTAGCATCTGGCTGGAGTGAACAGACCAGCACTACTGGCCCTTCAGAGCCTCTGGCGTCTCTCAACCCCGCCCCTGAACAAGACTGCTGCTTGGGACTTAACTGTGAAAACGGCCTTTTACAGACCAGCCAGACGACAGGGGGGTTCGACAAACTAGCACAACATTGGTTGGCCGCGAAAGCGCTAACTACAAACTATCAAAGACTATACAAGGAACTATGCTGCACAAGACTGCCCATCTGAGGGCGTGGCAGGAAAGCGGGCCTTGCGCTGACTTGACTCTCTGAGAGTCAAGCGTTCGGACAAGGGAGGCCATGGGTCCTCCATCCACACCACTGGGTTTGACTGCCAAAGTGAAGCCACAAAAGGAGTTGCCATGTAAACATGGTGAGAGACGGAGCGAGACAATGTGAAAAACGTAAGCTAACCGTTACAGCTATGTACAAAACAAAAACACATACATGTACAGAAGTGTCACTCTGCGGAGGTCTTTTTTTTTTTTATATACAGCGTAACCATGAACTACTATTAGGTACAGGATGACTATGCTAATCCTCATAACCAAAAGGATATACAAAGCTGTAGATACATTAAGATCTCTATACGATCATAGCTGTTTACTATCTTCAAAATATTGCACAACTAATAAACATAGGTACAAGTAAGACATTGTGCTATGAGGATTGGTGAAAGTATCAATGCATATGATTTTTTCTACAAAGTATTAACATAATACATTGTCTGTTTGTTGTTTTAAGCTGGGCCAGACAATGTGAGGTCCAGTCTCATCAAACTGTAAATTACAGTACAAATTCCTACCATAGAAGGACGATACTATGGAATGCCGTCCACCCACCAGGGACTTATAGATGCCATTATTATGCCAGAAGCCACACTAGCAGCAGTAACAGCATCAGTAAGTCATTACTACTGATAAAAACACTCAGCATGACAGTAAATAGATATCTTAACATTCGATATGGCAGTTCTGTCAATCTGTAGCAGTGTGAAATGTGTTCTTTGGTCATAAATGTATCCTACAAACTATGAAATGAGCGGAGGCGGTTTGTCCAAGGACCGACCGATGTAGATTGAACAATAAATAATATTCAGAGGAAAAGGTGTGCTGTGTCTATATGTGTCAGAAGCTTGTGTTGTACTGCATACAGGAGCACACTGATCACATATCTTCCACAGAGTTTTCCTTTTCGGTTTTAATTGCGTCACGTATTTCGCAAAATTTTGAATCATGTTAATTGTTACTTGACCCACAGCTATCCTGACCGGTGTCCAGGTCTTCTGGCAGCTCCGTATCCCCTCCTGAGTGCCATCTGCTCTCTCCTCTCACCTCTCTCACCTAAAATGTCAGTAGCCCAACTAGGACAGTTTACCCACCGGCACCTGTCCAATCAAACCAAGGCAGTCCTAGCCATATGATAGACTGCAATCTCCAACCACAGCTGCCATGTCTGTCTCTCTTGTGAGCTGCTCATAAAATGCTGCATCCAAGAACCGTTTCCACCATTTCAACTGCACAAATGAGATGCAGAGGGGATTTTCCTTATTACTCATTCTACAGTGGCACACAGCATGTGCCCATTGTCAGAGTGCCAGAGATGACAATTGATTAATTTGAATCTGTAGGTATGCAAAGGCTTACATGACATCACATGACAACACGTTGCTGTGGCACTTTTATTCGTCAAATAGCATTTTCAACATTTTTAAACATCACAAACTGCAGTTAGACTGTATTCAAAATAAATTTTGTCCATGTCATTCACACCCCAGCGAAACTCACAGTCACATTCAAAGGACGTGATTAGCCTACTTTTGAGCTTAGTCACAATTAAAAAGTCGGGATTAATTGACAGTTACTAATTGGCTCTATATTGCTTTGACGCCTCTGGGGTGGATGGTTGTTTTCCTCAGGTGATGGACCGGAAGTGAGCAGCAAATGAAAAAGGGGGACCTACACACCATGAGGTAACTCAAATGTATGCCCATGATTCGTTTTTTTTTGGCGAAGCTAACATTACATGCTGTGTGTGAAAACTCAAAATTTGTAGTATCTGTTTTTAGATCAGGAGTTAGGCAAGGGCGTCGCTTTGTGTCTCATTGTAAGTGTCCCACAGCATCCCCAGAATGTAAACAGACTGTTTGGGGGTTTTTTACCGGCAGACATTTTGAGCACAGGTGGAATTCATAACAATAATGATGGCTGCATTCCATTTAGGTGAGCTAGGCCCACAGGTCTATTATTGTGCATGCTTACTCATTGGCATGACACTTAATAGAGTGGAGCCATCATAAGCGTGATTGGTCACACCTGCGCTTTTCCTTCATGGACAAGTTGAAATGTTTGCCTTACCAGTTGTCACTCGTCTCTTGACTTGAATTAGGTAAGTAGATGGATAGATGGATGGATAGAGATAACTGTATATAAGCTCCAATAGAGTGCTGAGACCGAGTCCTAAAAATTGATTTGTTCCACTATATTAAAATCATAATCATAGTGTCCAAAAAAAGGCAATTGCTAAGGTCAGAGGTTTTTGGGGTTAAAAAAGGCATAATGCCAAAAACTGAGACTCATACTTCTTTACAGGCAGACAGCTACAGATTGATCAATGTGCAGTGGGAAACTTATTGGCGGTGATTGTCAAAGTCATGCAGCCACAGTGTAGTCTGTGACTTTAGCTGATTGCATTTTGCGCTTCAAAAGTGATTGAGGTGAATGAAGTGTTGGTGAAGATTATCTCGCTGAATAAAGTATGTGAATATCATACATTTTAGTTTGCAACAGGGTTGCTTGTGCACTGGTGTTGGTACTGCAGAGATGGTCGACTGGTTGCCAAAATGTAATTTTTTTTATGTATATATATTTTTTTAATAATTCATCCACCAGAGGTCATGAAAGCTATACACTGAACAAGGTGCATTACAGTGAACACCATAAGTCTATAATACAACATATTAACATTATTTTTCACATGTTTAATAGAGTTTTATTACGTGTTGGACTTTTGAATTTTGCAGCAGATTCTAACAAGTTTCACTAAGTTTTTCCATGAAAAAGGTTTTTGTCTACAAATATTTCCAAATGCACTAAAAAGGAGGATGTGGTATCTTTATTTTTATTGACAACAGCATATTTTTATTTATATTTATGCTTGTGTAAGTCTGGAACCTGTATTCTTTTCAAGACTGTGTTTGAAAATCCATTTTTACCACAACTTTGAAGGTTAATCTCAATTTTAATAGATCCTCCAAAACACCAACTGACGCCCTTTGTGAGGACTTTGTAGACCTCTTCAGAAGTAAAATCAATGAAATCAGATCGAGTCTTTTGCCTCAACAGATTTTAAATGTCGACACACCTTGATCATTGATACATAAAAAGAAAATTTGAAGCCAGTAACATCCCGTGTGTTAAGTCAACAACAGCTCGTACCTCGACCTCTGAGGGTAAGGAGAGTAACATCATAATGTCCAAAACTCTCCACTGACATCACCCCACTAATCAAACTGTTGCTTCCTCCAGCAGAGATGACCCATGGTGCTGAAATCAAGATCACCTCTGATTTTTGTGTCTTTTTATCTGAACAGATCAGTTGCTGCTCATACTTGGTCTACGAGAAGCTGTGGTGTTTCTTATATTTGTCGGGATCGCCATCTATTTTGCTTGTAAGAAGAAGAAATGCAAGAAAGCTGAAGCTTCTGCTGTCCCTGAAGAGATGGACTATGAGAACTCTGTGATGGTTGATATGAGAAGTTCTGCATCTGAACTTTAACTTTCTGAAACAACACCTCAGTTTCGCCTCTCAGCTGCTATGATTGGTAAAAACAGATTAGAGTCAAAATTATAAACTTTTCTTATTACTCTCAAATTTACTTCTTACCAGCTCACAATCACCATCCCATAATAAGTCTCTGAATGTTTTCCTCATTTGTGTCACTGTGGAAGCTCTGATTGAACAAAAGTTATGTGCTGTGACTCAAGTTTTATGATCACATGTGGAGCTGTCTGACTTTTACTGACTGACTTTTAGTCTGTCTCCAAAAAATATTGATTTGGTATCATGAAGAGATACCTGTCATTTTATGACCACATTCACACATGTGATATAAGTGCTTGAATCTGAAAATATTTAATTATGTGAATAATCTATTTTTTCTCATCTGATCTTAATTACAAATATGTTAATTCTGTCAGAGTAATAATGTAAATAATCAACATTATCAACATTACTTTAAGCTTTAATTTAGTCACTTTATTGTTCTGTATTCAAAACCTGTCAGTCAGTCATGTGACATCAGTCAGTTCATGAAAGCTCCCTGTGTGTTGACATTCTGATCATGAACTGTTCCTTTAATGACAGCTGACGCCAGATTCATCATCAGTATCAGGTGTGAGGTTTCCCTCTACTGGTTCACAGAGGTTACTGTTGTTGATTTTGTTGACTGAACAAGTGCGGCATCTACACACCGTACATGGTGGCTGGCATGCGCATTTAATATTGTGAGCAGCCAGTAAACACAGAGAGGAAGAACAAACACACTTGTTGTGTTCATAACGCCAAACTGCTGCACCTGTGTAGAGCTACGCAATGTAGACAGGAGCCAGACATGTTGTCACTGGTCTGGATTTCTTTTTACAAGAAGAACATAACGCGAGGAAAAAGAAAAGTCTTATCACAGCTGTGGAATATCTAATAAACCATTAAATGCAGGAAAAGTACTAGTCAATAAAAGATAATCAAGGAGCTTTACTGCTCAAGTTGCTTTCCTAAAACAATCTGCTCACTAGATATTGAGTGTAAATGATGCTTGTTTGTGTATAATACTGAACAGAAAGTATCAATATAGCTGTTAATGTTTTAAGAATAATAATAATAAAACGTTCTGCCTCTCTAGACATTTAGTATTTGTTGCTGCAAGTGTAATGTCAGAATGATTTCCACATTTACAGGCATCAAGCTTCATTGTACAATGGTCAGTGGAGGACGGCAGACTCTAATGAGAGGACAGAGAGAGGAAGATGACGTGAGGAATTATAAACATGAGCTTCAAACCCAGAACATTACAGAGAAATAGCTCCAGTTTACAATCCCGACTGGGTGAAATTTTCACTGTGGTCAAGCCAGCCGTGGTTCGCATTTGCTCAGTCAGATAAGCTGTAACTTTTTTTCCAGTGCACAAATGCACTGATGTTTATGATAATCGTAAAGAAACCATTCTGAAGAGCTGCTGGGAGTGAATTTTGGGGCAGACTGCAGTCTCATGATCAGACCCATGAAACATACCATACTTTTACAGTAATTATTCCCGGTAATAAACTGAAGCCTTCAGTTTATTACTGGGAAGAATTACCATGAGATCCATTAAATATGCCTTTGTGATACCTTCAGTCTGAAGATATCATGAAGGTATCCTTCTTAATTAAGTAAAGGACAATGTGAGAAAAAAACACCACAAAAAAACACATTGTTTCCATGAGTAGTCCAAGATTCATATACTGCTGAACTTAGTACTTTCTAGATTTGCATGCACAATAATGCACTTCTTATTATGCATACACGTAGTCTAGGGAGTAAAATTACTGTAAAAGTATCAAATGTTTCATGGGTCTGAAACATATACATATACATACTTATATACATAACATGTGCAAGTGCCATGCCCCTTTCAGTGACATCACCCCCATGAAGTCATCATTCACATTTAATTTCTGTTAATTTTATGGTAAAAGTACAGAACAAAAATCGATAACACATGAGCTAAGGTGTCCAAATTACCTGAATTCACCTTATCACAATATTTAAGTAATGTAACTTGATTACATGACTTGATGACACATCAATTAAAAAACACCTCTTTTTTTTTCATTGACAACTGTATCTGTTAATATCTGATTTATTTATTTTTTATGACGAGAGATTACAGGAAGCAGGATGCAGTATAGAATCTCAGACCAGGACTCAAACCCAGGGTGAAAGCTGAGACTCTGTTCACTGGATGCCTGCTCTACCAACTGAGCTAAAGAGCATTTCTCTATCCTGCACAAAATAAGTCCCGCCCACAGATTTTCTGACGAATCCAGGTGGAGCACGCCAAAATGGGCGGTCTCTCTCGTTTCCCCGCCTGAAGTTAGGGCATTTCCCTCCAAAACTGTAGGTGCCTGTATAAATGCCTGAGGGACTTTCACTCTGGTCCCAACAGCTCTTCTTTGAGGACACAAATACGGTAAGTAAACTGTTCCGTATGAATCTGCTTTATGTGTACAGTTACCTGTTCAGTGTGTATTCATGTTTGTTTATGAGGTGTACAGATCAGTAATTATGTAGGGATCTCAGGTAATAAGCCCAGGTGATGTTCCCTCATATATCAGAAAGCTCCACATACAGTCATGCTTTGTCTAAGCCCTGTAAGTTATACATATGTGTGGGTTAAAAGGGAGCCAGCCTCCCTCTCATGTAGGTGAGATTTGTTTTTACCTCAGATGTTTCTGAAATAACTCTCAACAGGAAGCTGAAGACATCCCATTTAACTGTTAAGTGTTAACATAAATTTGGCTCTAACATAATCCTCCCATTACATTCAGTTAACCCCGCTATGGACATGATGTTTTGCTTGGTTCACCGAACTCCATTGTGATTTTGGCCGTTTTTTCTCTGCCATGTTTATAACATGAGTAGTGCACAGTTAATTAGATTTAGGTCGCTTTCTCAAAACAAGTCAGTAGTTTTGGTAAAATCGGCATGAAATCTGGTTAGCTAACCTTTGCTGGTCAGTTTAGGTGAGTGTTTTAATAGCCTATACTAATTGTAGGCTATTAAACAAACTTTTAAACACACTTCTAAACATACTTTCAGCAAGCAAACATAGTTTCTTGTGGAACTAGAAACTAGAAACTAGTTTTTATAATGCTAATCATAACAGAGGCCAGGCCAGTAATACAATGATACCCAGCGCTGTTAAAGTTACTTTATCAACTCAGCTGAGTTGTGTGCTTACTGTCTTCAGGCATAATGAAGAGAGCACAACAAATCCTGCTCCCCTTTGGGAAGAAGATGGTAAGGCAAGAAGAGGACAAGAGGGGAAGAAAAGGAAAGAAAGGTGAGTGAGAAGACCAGGTGCTGCCCCAGGATAGGATTATCAATGTTCCATACACGCTGATGTTAAACAAACAATACTGTCCTCTGATCTACTTCAATCATAATCATATTTATTCAGTTTTAATGTAACTTAACAACATATCTAGTAGTATCTAATGGTGAAATTGAATGACTTACATTTTGCTTGTGTTCATGTATTGTTTGGGTTTGAGTTTGCATTATTTAGTATTTGAGTTATTTAAGTGTGTCTTAAAGTTGATATTAAGGAGGTGTATATTATTTTGCTTAATTCTTTCTAGGCAGGAGAGACAAGTGGAATCTTGTCTTGCATTATGCCCTGTTACATTTAGGCTAGATAATCTTTGATTGTGTTAGGACATTTATGTTATTTGGAATCAGTGTACTGTCAATAATCAACAATCATACAATTTCACTGAGTCTACATACCTGGTGACTGGCTGCCTGCCCCATCTACTGGCTCTGACTGCCTTCATATCTCCACATCTGTACTGTACTCTGCTGTCCCTGCCCTCTAGAAGGTTGGTCAAGACACACACGCACACACACATGCGCACACACACACACACACACACACACACACACACACACACACACACACACACACACACACACACACACACGCACACGCACACGCACACACACACACACACAGTGTCGGTTACAAATACACATTTACTTATGGGCCAGCCCGCTGAAACTTTGTTTATGTTCGGACCTCTGCAATTATGATGTCAGTATTTCTAAAATCCTGGTTACGGCCCTGCTCACAAATATTGCTTACAAAGTGTAGCTTCACACCACATGCTCTAGATGTCAGTGTTTGCTTGTGTCACAGTTCCTGTTGCTACCTCTGGTTGTAACTCCTGATAAATGAATTATAAAAGCTATACAGAAAGTTTAGCATTGACTGTGAACAGTTGTGAAAGGCCAAGAGAGACAGGATTCAAATCTCTCTTATTTGATGCAGAGAGTAACATGGCCAGTGCCAGTAACTTGTGATGACAACTTCATATCAGATTAATCCACTGCAGCTTGTGACATGACAGTGCCAAAGCTTTTATAAAATTGAACAAATAATGCACGCAAACATTTCAAGGAGGATGAGAGAAGATTCATCAACAGCTCCGAATGACGGGGGAAACGATTCTGTGTGCTGACAGTGAAGCTGGCGGCTTTTATTTTAAACAAACTTCCCCTCAGTGATCCACGGTTCCTCTCTGAGACATGGACAGAAGAGTCATGTTTAGTGTTTGTTGTTAATCTCTCCCTGTGCAGAACTCCAGAGCGAGGATCCTCAGAGTGTTCCAAGCTGGGGATTCAGACTTTGTGGCCGCAGCCTGTGCAGAGGCAGATAGGCCTGCCTGTTTTATATGTAAAGCTGCCAGCCAGAAAGCACGGGCCCGCAGGGTACTCCGCACAACTCCTTTGTTGCAGCCAAACTGTGACGGGGTCCCACTGTCTAAGCTGCTTTGCATTCTGGGAGCACAAGAGATGGGAAGGACACTAAGGATGGTAGGTGGGTAAAGTTGGACCTTTTAAGGAATCCATGTTCTCATGCTTTTTTTTACGCAACTGCCCAGGCCTGGGATAACCGCATCCTGTTTAAAAACTGCACTGGCAGGAGACAGGAACGCGCTCTCCCTCTTCCATCATTCTCTGACCTTTTTCTTCCATTTCTCTTTGTGCTTTGCTTGTTTGGTGTGTCCACAGTCCGCAAATACGTGGAGATAATATAACTCAGCCCTTTTCATGGCTGGGATTACTCTGCACTGTCAATCACTGATTCGACCCAATGGGGCGCTTTGATGTGCGTTTGGACCGGATGAGTCGACTATTAATTGAACATCACAGTCAAGCCAATCAGAGCCTCCAAGGTTCCTCATCCTCTATCAGCACCGCCGCAGTGAGTGGCCTCATTTTAGCCTCTTGGGCATGTTATCATTGCAAATGAGTTTGTTATCAACAAGACAGCCTAGGCTCAACAAATAAACAGTCCAATGATGGTTTCAGAGGAGCTTCCCTACGCGCTGCTCGGCAGTAACTTGTGTATTTTAGGAATATGTGTGTTTTTGTTTTGCTTTTCGTGTACAGATCGCGCGCTGCAGAGATAAATATTTGCTGTTATAAAAGGTTGGAAATTGATTTTTGTGCCAAGTGCTCTGGCTGTGTTTCAGAATCTGACTAAAATAATGCAAAACTAATAGAACGACTGAGAATATACAGTGCTCGTCACTTGATTTGCAGCTGCGTAGCACAGTGTTGCCAAACCAACACAGAGAAGGCAGTCTGTTTCAAGAAAGAGGCATGCTATCTGGTTCTGCTCAGTCTCACTGTAATTTCCTGTAACATGGGGCATGGCTCTGGTTCTCTAGGCAAACAGTTCGCCTTTGAAGAATGATTTGGAAATATACATTTTAATAAGGTGCACTGAGGCACGGCCAAACCAGACACAAGAAAAAGATAAAAAGGAGATTGCATATCTGAAATAAGCTGATGATGGGAGAGAGGGTAAAATAAAGGAGAGCCAGAAAATAATGGGAGTAAGGAAAGGACTTGTAACAGCAAGGTGTTTTTTTTCTTTAATTGAAGTGGCTGGGGAATGTAAAATGGAATAGCATGCTTTGGGCAAATCAGTGTTGAGCATGTTGTGAATGTAGAGCACTTTATAATCTGCTTCGCAAAATAAATGCAAATATCGCAGACGTCTTTGTCAGCTCGCCTGTTATTTCTCCACGTAATGAAGCCACCACTCCCATCAATTCTTTTCTTCCAGGCAATCAGACAGCTGCTTGAGTCATTTCACGCTGTTTTTTTTTTTTTTTTTCCAAGATGGAAAAGAAAATTGACAAGTTTGCTCTTTAATACAAAAGTCAGACTTATCCAAACAGTTTGTGCCTTGGAGGTTTTTCTTTTCCTCTTCTACTCTGTTATGGCTGTGGACATCCCTCATCCCACCACTCAGTCTGTCTCCTGTTTCTCTCTCTTCTCTTGTTTCTACCTCTCTACTCTCTCTTTCCGACCCCTCTATTTTTAGGTAGAGTGCTTTTAATTATGCATGTTGTCATAGTGCTTTTAGCATTACTGTCGTTTAAGAAGATGTGTGTAAGTGTGCGTGTGTCTGCATGCTTGCGTGTGTGTGTATGTGTGATCATATCCTTACTCTCTGTTTGTTTACCCAGCTTGCTTTGCATCTTAACACAACCCCAGTGCGAGGACTCTGTGTTGACCGTAAGCAACGAGAAGTGCTGGCCCTCGGGAGACCAGCAGTGCAGACGCGACGGTTTAGAATAGGACACCCATGTCAGATGTTCGCTACACGACGGTCGCGTCATTGTCACGATATCTATTGGAAATTGAAAAAGAAAAGCCCTCAGCCAAAATTCTATTAAACTTTGTGTTCTTGGGAAATAAATTACTCTCAAAGTACGAGTGTAGGGAGGTGGAGAAGGAGACAGTAACCAGAATGTAAAAAGAAATGTACAAAAAGAACTGTTACGCCCACTGGTGAAAAGGCCACTAGATGAAATCATAAACAAAAGATGAGTGCGACGTAACATCTGGATTATTATTCATGTGTAGTATTAACACAATATCAATATTTGATTTTTTAATATGATGGTTATTCTGAATATCCAGATATTGCTTAACCCTTAGTTTAGTCAATGTACATCAGATTCCTTAAATTGTCGCTGACTCCCAACTGCAGAAGAGCACTGAGATGAAAAAACATGCAAAAATATGTGCAAACAAATTCAACGTCATTATCAGTGTACACAATGACACAGCAGAGATTTAAGACTAGCCTGGTTTCCTCACAGACCGGGAGCATGTGGAGCCATGCTGATTCGACACCAGGCTGACAGTCATTGATTTCCAACACGCTCTAAACACCAGATTGAGACTGACAAATCTTCCTCTTTCTCTGCCTCTGTCATCCTGTGCTACACTTTCTTATTTTTCAATCCACTGGCACCTTCTTGTTCCTCTCATCAATCCTCTTTCCTTTTTTAAAAGCGGAGGACCTCTTCCCATTACTTCTAGTCTCTCTCTCTCTCTCTCTCTCTCTGTCATCCCCTTCACCTGCATTCTCCGACTCCCTTCTTTTTTTCCCTTTTCCTCATCCAACACTATCCGCCCTCTTTGTCTTTGGCTTCTTTCATCTCCTCTCCAACCATCTCTGTCCCTCCTCGCCCAGGCGCTTCATTGTTTTGATATATGACCTAATTACTCGGCTAATTGAGGTTCTTGTAGCTGCCACACAGTTTGGTGTGGTGCTGGAACTCTGGTCACCTTTACAGTATGCATGAAGGTCGTGGTCAGTGTGTGAATGGAAACTTAGCTTTGGATCACACTGAAGGCACATAGATCATCGACTCTTAACAAGATGTGCCAGCATTTCTTTGTTTCATGATGTTCTTTGTCAGCCATTTTACACTGGGTCCAAAATACCACAATTCCCCTGGCCATAAATGGGACTGGCAGTCCTCCATCGGCTCATTCTTTTTTTCATAAAATGTTCAATGTTCTGATTCTTATCTGCAAGCAAAGGAATTGACTGGTGTATAATTGCTTTTAAGCACAATTATGGTCACTAATATGCATCCCATTCTGTAGATTTTCTTCAATGACAAATTAATCTTTGGCGTCCTTTAAAAGAGCCAGAGGCACCCATTTCACTCTCCTCCTGTTGCTTTTGCACAGGATATCTTGGCCTCTTCATTTCCCGCTCTATTCTTTTATTTCGCTGAAGAAGCCGTTTCTTTTCTCTCAACCATCGACTGTTTGTCAGATGACACCAGATGTAGGGCTGTGCCTGTCTGCGTCTCCTGATCTGTCTGCTGCACAGGACCTTGTCTTGCTTTAAACCACCTTAGTACTTGCTTAAGTAGCTTTGATGATCTTGGAAGCATTTGATCAGTACATGCAATCATGAAGAGCATACATATGTACGGATAAAATACAGTTTGGAACAGTTATACTTTTAATTATCAGCTTTAATATAATTTTTATGGTATATTGTCTTGGAATAGGGAGGATGATGCCTCTGTCATTGCGTCATTCATTGATTTTAGTGAAAGCAGATAATATTTTCTGACGTAACCCTAACCCAGTGGCAAATGCTGGCGGAGGCAGAGTCAATTGAGCTTACTGGCCAGCTAGTTAGATTGTTGCTAGTTGATTCAGCAACAAGTCAAACTGTCCGTCCACCAGGAAACACTGTTATCAGTAAGGCAGAGTAGCCAGAAGACATCAGACTGGCAGTATTCCATATTAAATATGATCTTGGTCACAGCTGCTGTAGATCACCTTGATGTGCCAGTGGTGTAAAAGTGAGTTGCACAGAAACTGTGGGAACTGTGGAGACATTAATATGCTGTTTTCATAACATATAAATGCAGTATGAAGAGATATAAATTAAATGGTTTGTGTATTTTTTCATCCTTGAATAGAGTAATTAATTAGATGTAGAGAGCCTTAAAAAATATCTAGCTTGTTATAAGTAACTTAACCTTAAGATATGATTCAGACTTTTTTTAGTGAGCAACTGAACAACACCCTTTCAGCAAAGTTCACCAAAGTGCAAACATAAAACATTAAAAGAAAAAAAAAAGATGATTAATTAAAATACCTAAATTATTCAAAAACAGGAATAGACGGCTTCAAGTTTATGATCTGCTCCTGGAGGCTTCGGGGCCCTAAGCAGCTGCTGACTGTATTGTGCTTGTGCCTTAGGCCAGCAATGCAGATATTCTCAGGTGAAAGTTTGAGAGAAAAAATGGGAACATCAGCCATGATTGATTGTCTCTTGCGCCATTTATCCGAGAAGGAATTTCTGAACTTTTATCGCTCAGGAAACACTTTTCAATTGTACAAACTAAAAAGTATATGGCATGTGCCTTCTTTAACATTGGTGAGGTTCTCACACAAGTGTAGATTTGACATGTTATAGATAATGAGTAGTTTCCTTAATGTCGCTGAATTGCACCCCGTGGAGAAAACCTGCCTCACTTTTTTTCTAAATGCGTTAAAATGACATCTAGGCATCCACAGCAATTTTTCTAAAGAGGAGATGCCAGTCTCGATAAAATTAGGCTACCTTTCACCGGCACCGGAGGAATCTCAGAGTCTATCTCCGAGCATTCTGAATCATCTATTCAACTTAGTGTGCTGTATTCTGACAGCCATGATTTCTCCCAAAAGCCTTCATTCACTCTCCATCTGCTTTAACATTCCTTTTCAAAGAACTTACTTGTACAAGCACAGACAGCCTTTGCCAACATTAGACATCAGATGTTTAATTCAAGGACACACTTTCCAGTAATGGAGGAAAGCCCAGAAATCATCCTTTCTTCCCGTCCTGATTTCACAGGTGACACAGCAGGCATTAGCTCACCTCTCTCGCTCTCGTCCTGGCTACCACCGCCCCCTGCTGTTCGCCGTGGCGAAGCTAGGTTCAGTTTGTCCTTGTTCTTCTTCGTCCCATGAATCTTGCATGAAGTGGATATTTTGATCCATGACGCGGCTGCGTTCCATCTCATCAAATACGGTCATCTGTTTCTTTGCCAGTGCTGATGGAGGAAAGACATCTCATTATTAATTGAATTAAGGGGAGTATTTTTGGAGCAAGGTGAGTTGTGGGCCTGTTAACAAAGAATTATTTATGGAGTGCTTTGAAATTCCCAGGCACTAATGGGACTAAGCTCCATCACTGTCTATACAGATAAGAACATCGATGCTGTTTCCCGCCTTTTAATGTAAATACAAATCAGCCTGGAAAGAGATGCTCTTACTCGTCGAATACCTCAAAGCATAGAATATAACAACCACATCCCCATAATATAACATATAAATATTGACTAGATGTCTAATGGAGACTGTTGTAGAGCTTGAGGAAGGGAAACCTATCTGATTATGATGACCATAGAGCTGTCAGAGGTGCAATTCCCTATCCCCGGCTTACCTCTATGTAGACATGCGACCATTGGAAGTCCAGTTAAAAAAAGCTGGACCATGAGGAGCATGATACAAAAAAAAATCATACAGGAAGCTCATTGAAGTATCAACATATTCAATTCTATCATGTCAGTGCGCCTGTGCCTTTGCCACTGATCCTTTACTCTGTAGTGGTGTGCAGAATTGACCTTGCTGCTAATGAGCTGCTAAAGATACAGGATAGCTGCGAGCTCTGAGGTCAAACTAGGGACAAACAACAGAAAAGGGCAACATAGCACAGTGATGAAGCTCTTATAGCTACGTGCAGTCCGCAAGAAATTCTTTCTGAGACTTCAAAGTCATTTTCATCTTTCAGTAAAGTCAACAACATCTCGTCGGTTTAGGATCCAGAACAACAACAACAACACAACACGTAGCTTCTTCATGCAGTAGTTGTTCCATATACAAGATGTTTTATGATGCACTTTAGATGAATAATGAACAGTTTTTTGTGCTCCAGTCCTAAATGTTTTTGTTTTTCTTGTTCCTATAGTTGAACATTTGAGCTTCACTGTGTAGGATGATGTGTGTGCAGAGTTATGTATGTAATACGCTATGAGGCTGTTCTCTGTGTTCTGATTTGTCTTAATTTAAGAGGTGGACCAATGAGCATGATTTGTGACATCACAAGTCAAATAAGGTCCAGTTTTTAGCCAAACAGGTGTCCTCTAACATGAAGCCTCCAGTGTCAAAATTTTTTGATGGCGACTTGGTTATATGTTTGGGCACAACAGTGATTTTTGTCACCACTGTCTAATTCAAGTTTCACACCTTGACTTAGAATAACTACATTCAGCCCTGCAACACAAGTGACGTAAAGCTAGTTTCATCATTCACATATGTTAAGTTACCTACGTAACGTATCTTAAAGACAAGTCATTCTTGACCTTGAAAGGGAACCCAGCTCATCCCTCACTCGGACTCTACTTGCTCTCTGTACTGCCGCAGTAGAGGGACGCATCAAGGAGAGATGCTAGAGGGCTAACTACAGCGTCACTGAGGCAGGCTGCTGCATCTGACACATTGGAAGTGAGAACTTGCTGAAAGTGCACACACACAGACGATCTTGTGTCCAGCAGTTAAACTTTTGGAAATTAAAAAATAATGGCATATTCATGGATCCTGGAACTTTTATGGAAATTTTAACAAGATAATTGAACTTTTTGTGAGAATCAGTCACAACTTATTATTCAAAATAGAAGTTTTTTTTTTATGTGCGTCTTAAAACTTGTCTGGAGGGGATCATTAATTCAGCATGGTTGCAGCTAGTTGAGATGAGATGAGCCATTCAGGGACTCATTTATCTAGTTTTTAAAATGAACCAACTATAATGCACTAAAATAAAAAAGGTTAAGATAAGCATTTATCTTGTATTTGATGCTGCAGGTTTTACATTAGAGGGTCACAGGGGTGATTTAAAGCCAACACTATTGGATAACAGAGGAATGGCACCATCACAGATGAATTTTCAGTGTGTTCTTTTTTTTTTTAGTCTTTGCTGAAATGTCAGGTACAGCAGAGCCCAGTTACCACCAGCTTCGGTACACTCTGCTCTCCAAAGTCAGGTGTGATTACAGCGTTCAGTGCCGAGGAAATGGAGGTTCAAGGAGAAACAAGAGGGGTTGTGGGCGTGTGAAGATGGAAACGAGCGCCGGGTCATTAGTCTTTGATGTTTCTTTTTTTTCCCTTTTTTTTCCCTCCTCTGATGTGACCCGTGACTAATTCTTCTCCACACTCTTTGCATGAATTGTGGGTGTGTGCAGCACTTTTATTATCTATGAATATATTAATACATCTATCTATCCATCGCCGCATTATTTTGTTCATGATCTCTAATAATTTCAGGTCCCGTTCGCCACGTTATCAACCTCATCCTCTGATGCGGCTGCGTGCTATGCCTCGAGTTTCAAGGTTGACTGTACTGTGTAGGAGAATCCCCCTGCTAATCCAGACTTTAGCCTCCTACCTCTACGCCCCATCCATCCAGAAAGTCTCCTGGGACGTGTCTCCAGCTCACGTGCAGAAATCTATCATTAGAAATTAAGCAGGAAAAATGGTGTCCCTAGATAGTCCCTAGATAGTTACAGAACTGAACTGATATATAAAACATATATCTATATCTATATATATATATAGATCTATCTATCTATCTATCTATCTATCTATCTATCTATCTATCTATATACAGTATATATATATATATATATATATATATATATATATATATACATATACATATAGATTTTATGTTAATGGATAAAATCATTGGAAACGATTTCATCCTCACTCCAAACTAGCTGTGTCTTGTGGGATATGGCTACAAGCTATTATGAGAATGGATCGGGGGACTAATGGCATCTCATGGGACACGAGTGGCTTTACATAGTGTCGTCTCAAGGGAGGGGGTGAGACAGAAAGAAACAAGCCTTGGGAGTAGATAAGCCACATGAGGAATTTATGGCCAGTAACATTATTATCGTCGGACTTTTGTTTACCTTGAAACCGCTCCAGCATGTACAAGCATTTGCTCGACTTAAGTTCCCCAAATCATCTGTCTGTGTAACGGCTCCAGAAAAAATGAAGTGAAATGAGTAAATGTGAGGGCAGTCCAGACGCCTGGTGAAGGAGATCTGGAGGGTACGGCAATAAAAAGGACCAGAATGGGAGGAAAATAACAAATAAGAAGTGGGGACAGAAATAACTTATCTTTATCCTATCCTATTTATCCTCTCTAAGTCCTCATGGCGAAGACTTTCTCGACTTTCTCTAACTGCACAGATATCTTTCTCCATTTCATGCTTCATGACGGTTCTTACTTGGCCATTCTCTCCACTTACTGCTTTTATTCAGGCCGCGTAGAACTGTCAAGCGAAGTGGCCCTGCTTTTCGCTCGGTAATATTCCTATACACAAAAACACTCTCAGGGGGGACTTTGGCCTTGTGGATAAAAACTCACATTCAGTAAAGAAAAAAAATCAGTCCGACTACAGCAATTGTTGCGGGTTTTCAGGAGTGACCATCTCATCTGTCATTCTGCAGATGCTGTTCTTGGCAATTGTGTCCCTCAGTGTACGTGAGTGGATATGAATGTGTGGTTGTTTTTATCCTTTTTGTTTCAAGTGTTTATTTGGTGATGTTCGAAAGAGATCGAGCTTTCACTGCACCTGGTACCTTGTTTGCTTCTGCACAAGGATTTGGCTTCTCAGAATCCTTAAATCCAACAGAAATGTGTCCTAAACACCGTCTGTCATCTCTTGACCCCGAGGAGGATGATGATGCTTAAAGGATAAGTCCATCCAAAAATGAAAACTCAGTCATTATCGGCTCACCGTTGATGGAAAGTTGGAGGATGTTTCGTAGTCTGCAAAACATTTCTGGATGTTCACAGGAAAAAACAGCAATGCAGCATCTTCCTAAACGACTGAAGTAGATGGGGACTTGATTTTGATTGTAAAAAAACAAATTTAGAATGCATAAAATGGCTCCATACAGCTCATCAGGCATTATCCAAGTCCCATTTTGACATGAAAGGATGCTATTTACACCCTTTTTTAAAGCATAAATCTTCACTGTAGCTGCTAAAAGCTAAAAACCCATCTGGAGTGGGTGGTGTAAAACTTACACTAAGGCTTTATTCAGACCAAATCAGATGGTGTGACCTATTCGCAGGTCTTCCCATTCATCTTAATGAGGATGGAAGTTTTTGCCGCTGTTCTGGCCGCAGTGTGTTTGTTGGCAAAAGTTGAAACAGACTCGACTTTTGGATTTCATGTGGCGGTGGCCAATGGCATAGACTGGCTGAATGACTGACTGAAACCACAGTGGATTGTAACATCAGTGGTCATGTGCATTCACCAAGCTTGGAATTGAGCACCAGTATGAAACACTTCATTATAAATCTGTTGACCCAAGCGATCATTGTGGGATCGGCGTGCTTAACCTACTCCGGCAGAGGCATGAGCGAAGATCATAAACAGAGTCAGGAACGCGATCATTTCTTCGTGCGCTGCCACATTTCCCTTCGGATCTCACTCGGTTTGGTCTCGACCCACATGCTGCATGTCAGAGGTGAGGGAGGCCTGTAAGCAACAGGGCGCCATATCTCTGCAGGGGCGGGAACGGGCTGTTCTGGTTGGTGTTGATCCCCTTGCCCGAGCATTGCCAGAATCCTTCCAGCTCTATGTGAAAGCGATCTGTCGCCTGGGGTCCGTCGCCTGGGGGGCTCTCTCATCCTCTTTCACCACCCGTACGCCAGTGGCACAACACTGCTGCAGAGCACACTCAACTTGTCATGCTTTTCATGCAGCCCTAACTGACTTATCATCTGGTCCTTCCCCGCTTCCACCCAAGAGCCCGGACACCCAGGTTTCCCCACCGCACACACTCAAGCACACACTTTTTCCTTCTCTCTCTCTCTCTCTCTCTCTCTCTCTCTCTCTCTCTCTCTCTCTCTCTCTCTCTCTCTCTCTCTCTCTCTCTCTCTCTCTCTCTCTCTCTCTCTCTGTCTTTTGTCAGCACTTTGCCAGAGATTCCTGCTTCACTGAACTGGGCATACAGTGCATGACTTGATCTGACATGAAAGCTAAAGGCTAGCTATTATAGCCTCGTAATAAAGTGGCTGAGGGAGAGAGAAAGGAGAGAGAGAGAGAAAAGAGAAAGAGAGACAGGCAGAAGTATGGTGCAATTCAACAACAACAACAATAACAGCATCCTCTGTAGCCTTTCTTTAGATGCCGGGAGTATGGAGGAGAGAAAGTGAGAGAAAGGGGGAGAGGGAGGGAGGGAGTGAGAGAGGACGCTCGTCGCATCACTCAGGAGGAGTAGGCGTGCTCTCCAGTGCGCTGCATCGTTTGATGATCTCCCTGGTCTCCCCCCCCTCCTCTCCCTCCTCCCCCAGTGAACCTCCACTCTCTGCTCTCTGCGGGTGAGGTCGGTCACACAAAGCGCCTGAGCGGACTTTCCCTGCCGGAGGAGTCGAGCTCGACTTTCCGCCGAGCAGCAGCAGAGCCGTGAGCACGGCGCCGGTCAGCGGGGCCACACCGCGGCACTTTGGATAACTCACACACCAGCTGAAGGATCCCGCCGCTTCGCCAGGGCGCATCGCGGCTCATCCGCGTCCCGCACCAAGAGCAGCTTGAACACATTGCCATGAATGCTTCAGTCGGTCAGCATAGGTGACTTTTGATTCCCTCTCTCTTCTCTCTCCCCCCCCTTCTCTTTTTCTTTTCCATTCTCTTGGATTCACTGGGAGAGAGAGAGAGAGAGAGAGAGAGACTGGGGGGGAGATCCACGGTGGCAGCATAAAGCTCCAAACTCGCAGTTGTGCGTGCAAAGGGAGGGTGCTTTTCGCCCAAGATGCAGGTGGATCGGAGCTGCGTGGTCTCCAGTGCGTGCTGTGCGTGCCTGCTTTTACTTTTCTCAACTCTGAGCACCAGGGTCACCGAGGTGGGAGGAACCCACCAAAGCATCCCCCCGTCCGTGTAAGTACATGCATCCTTTACGCAGAGGCGCCGCGCACCAATTGATCCTGCAAGTTTCAGACGTCGATAAAAAAAAAAAAAAGTATACTCTGCACAGAATTTTTGATGGCCTGTTTGAGAGGATCTCTGTATGAATTGTTACCACTGCTGTTTAATGGTGTGTTTTGTGTGTGTGTGATGCTCCCCCTCCCCAAATATCTTGCTTTTGTTGTATTAATTTAGTAGGGTTGCAAATGAATTTTCATTCAAAAGCAGTCAAACAGACAATCCCTTGTGTAACTGTAGCCTATGATGTATGTATTTAGACATTAACATGTCTGTATCTTGCTCCTGTGTGTCTGCAGGGTGAAGCTCTGGGCTTCAGCCTTTGGTGGGGAAATGAAGTCCATCTCTGCAAAGTACTCTGGCTCCCAGCTGCTGCAGAAGGTGAGCGCCTTTATTGTCTGAACACAACTTCAGGTGTCAGACTTCAAGTTCCTCGTGGAACCTCAAAAGTATTTAAAGTATTATTCAAATGCCCGCATGACTAAACTGGAGCGGGGGTTTCTTGTGGACAGTCAAATTTTTGAGTATGAAAGAGGAGAGGGGAGATTTTCTTTCAAAAAAAAAACTGCATTGCTGATTTATTTAGTTTTTTGCTCTTTTTTTTGGCAAGGCTGAAATCATGCGATCATGCTGTGTGTAAAGCAACTGTTTATCTAAAAGCTTAAAGCAACCTTTTTCAGACTGTTCAAATTGCCGTCAGAGAAGAAATGACTGCTGCTGAGTATTTTTTTTTTGTGTCGAGAGAAATGTCACTCTTCATCTCTTAAACTGCGGGTCCTGTGCTTTTTTAGCCACTTGAGAATTGGTAATGCATGTCAACTATGTAGGCGCAGGTTTTAAAAGCTTATTCAGAACGTGCGCCTTTCAAATGAGTGTCCAATTCTCGAGCACTCTGGCAGATGCGTTCGCACGGGCGTACGCGCGGATACACTCTCCTGAAAGCAGCAATTTTTCTTTTCTTTTTTTCCCGCTAAGCAACTGAATGTTCCTCACATTTTCCAACACCCCCTTACCTCTTTTCGTACCTCTCCGCGGTCCCTCTTTACACTTCGCTTTGTTGCATTAATTCGAGGTTCGAGTGTGATGGAATGCAAATTTTCTTAATGGAGGGTCAGTTGATGAAGCATGAGTCGAAAAAACTGGCTAATGGGTAGCCAGTGGATAAAAGGCCAAGCTGCACAGACACAATGTTGTGCTCGGGGGCAACAGTTCAGGGTACTGGTGGATGCAGGAGACCTGCTGCATAACCAGGACATGTGTCTGCGTCACTTCCATATGTACCCTATACATGAGTGCGCGCATACACACTCACGCGCACACACGAAGGTATGCACATGACCACACACTGTACATCCACACGCAGAGCCCCATAGACACACACTGGGCCGATAGCGTGGATTTCATCAGCCGTTGAGAAGGCGGCGGAGTGGTGTTATCTTTCTGACAGGATAAAAAACTGTTTCCCCCCCTCTCATCTTTCTCTGCCTCCAAAAAGGAGATAACCCTCCTACAGAGTGACGACCTCTTTATGAAATGCAAATGAAGGCCGTGGGGTTAATTGAGCAAAAGAAAAGACTGGAGACCTCTTTGTGGGGGGAAAAAAGTGCATCTTTTTGGCCCAAACTGGTATGTTTGCTGGAGTGGCTGGTATCAGCCAGATGTGTGTGGGATGTATCGGCACACACGTGCATTCACAGCGTCCTGTATGTTGTGCTCCATTGCGTGTCCGGTACAGTCTATTAGCTGCCGTCCAGAACAAGCAGAGGAGGGACCACAGTTCCCCTGAAGGCACATATGCTTTTAAATAGGCATAAAAAAGAATGAGGGATGTACACTGTTGTACATAGAGGGGAGGATGGTACCGAAGAGAAAGGACCAAGGCTTGTGTGTCTGTGTGTGTGTGTGTGTGTTTGTATCCCCTGGGCATGGGACAGATGGACTCAGTCTCTCTTCAGATATCTCTGTGACCCTAGCGTAACTAAATTCCCTCGGAAATAACCATACCTTTGCTTAAGTCACAAACACACACACACACACACACAGCGCAAATACACTATGCATGCATCCAACCAGACTCATGCTGCACAAAGATACACGCAAGGAATTCTTTGAATGTTCAGGCTTTTCGGTCATACAGCATAGTGTAATTTATTCACATCTGAAACCATCAGACCAAAACATTACAAATTGTTTAACATATGTAAAATATTACAATTGAAACATATATATATGTGTATATA